>JAPYYJ010002251.1:0-13082 GCA_028533885.1 Nasua narica | reverse complement strand
TTTGCTTTTATTTTCATCTCTTCTTTAAAAAAATTTTGTACATACACATACCTGCTGTGATGAACTTAACAGGCAAAATTGGGATAAACTTGGTATTTCCTGTACACACCTGTACATACCTGTAATACCTTGAGCATTTGAGTACAAACTTATATTTTATTGTTTAATTGATATAAATATGAAGTGCTGTTAAGCTACAGAAAGAAATTGACCAGCTGAGAAGTGAGTGGTTGGGAGTGAAGACTCTTAACTTTCATGGCTCTAAGAACCGTAGACAGAAGCAGTGATAGCCGGTGCTGAGAGAACTGTTGCTTTGCTGTGACTTCACATGTACATTCCTTTATAATCAGCACCTCTATTGCTGGGGTTACCTGTTCTCTCATAATGTGTTTTCCTCATTAGCACACACGAATGCTAGTCTCTAAGGTAACCTCTGAGTGTTTTGATGGAGATTTGTTCATCTATGTATCTTTAACACATACCCAGAATGTTTTAACCAAAGAAAAACTGTGTATAATAAGTATTCATAATGGAGGGTTAGAATTAATAAATACACCAAAGGATGGATATAAAGGGCATTAATCATTTGTGCCCACTCCGTGAATTATTGTATTTTTTGCCAAGCATACTCACATGCAAACCTTAAGTCGTAGTCCTAGCACACTATTAGAAAATAGGCACTTTGAAAGAAATAAGCGTTATTTCAGATATGGTGCTCTTTTACACAACAACTGCTAAAGAACAAAGACTTCTCATGTTTAAATGTATGTGATTGCTTTCATATAAACAAACTATATGCTGAACATGAGACAACTACTATTATTAAATTTATATACATTTACTACATTTACTATTTAAAAGAGAAGTCAGATTTGCACATATCTTACAGCTTTACTTATAAACTAATTTTCTTTTTCTTTTTAAGATTTGCTTATTTTTTAGAGAGAGAGAGAGAGAGTGAGTGGAGGGTAGGGGCAGAGGGAGAAAGAGAGAAAATCTCAAACAGATTCCCTGTTGAGCACAGAGCCTGATGCAGGGCTCAATCTCACGGCCCTGAAATCATGATCAAAATTCTTTCTTCCTTAGAGGAATTTTTTTCTCTGAAGGCCTTTGAGTGATTGAATGAGGCATGAAATCAAGATCCACCCAGGTGCCCCTACAAACTAATTTTCAAACAAAACTTTATCTTAGAATTCCGTTTTCTATTTTATGTATGATTTTGTTCTACAAATACTAAATTTAAAAACCATAAATTTGGATGTGAGGGCGATCTGGCTGCGACATCTGTCACCCCATTAATCGCCAGGGTTGATTCGGCTGATCTGGCTGGCTAGGTGGGTGTCCCCTTCCTCCCTCACCGCTCCATGTGCGTCCCTCCCGAAGCTGCGCGCTTGGTCAAAGAGGACGACCATCCCCGATAGAGGAGAGGACCATTCCTCTGTCAAGGGTATACGAGTAGCTGCGCTCCCCTGCTAGAACCTCCAAACAAGCTCTCAAGATCCATTTGTAGGAGAACGTAGGGTAGTCAAGCTTCCAAGACTCCAGACACATCCAAATGAGGCGCTGCACGTGGCAGTCTGCCTTTCTTTAAAAAAAAAAAAAAAGTGAAGAGGAAGAAGAGTAAGACACTAAAAGCATGGAAATTGAAACGCTTTTATTTCAGAGGATGGAGATAAAATATATTACAAATCCCTAAATAGATCTTGAAGGTTATTTAGTCAAACTTCCTTATTTTATGAGAAAGCAATCTGCAATTAGAGAAAGCAAGTTATTTGAGGATGGTCATCATCAGTCAACTGGAAAATTTGAGATGGGGATATCTCTTGTTACACTAATGAGATAAACTCAGATATTCTCCTTTACTAGAGACCTGCAAAGAGAGTTCAAGTCATGATCTCAGGGTCCTGGGATTGAGCCCACATCAGGTTCCCTGCTTCTCCCTCCCTGCCTGCCACTTCCCCTGCTTGTACTTTCTCCCTCCCTCCCTCTCTCTCTCTGTCAATAAATAAATTAAAAAATATTTAATAATATTTAAATAAATATTTTAAAAATAAAAAATAAATAAAATTTGAAGCCAGATGCCCTCCAAATTTACAAAATGCAAGTCACAAGCTACTTAATAAAAATGATAACTTGTTTACTGACTAATATGACAAAATCTGATTTATTAGATACCATTATTAATTATGTGGATGAATTAATGAGAGCTTGTATAAATACTCTTCTAATCACTTCCATAATCTTTTATTTAAAGATTTTATTTATTTATTTGACAGAGAGAGAGATCACAAGCAGGCAGAGAGGCAGGCAGAGAGAGAAGGGGAAGCAGACTCCCCACTGAGCAGAGAGCCTGATGGGGGGTGCGGGGCTCAATCCCAGGACTCTGAGATCATAATCTGAGCTGAAGGCAGAGGCTTTAACCCACTGAGCACCCACTTAACACTTTTTTCAACTATATATTAATTCTTAACAATTTCCATTAAAGTTACTTTTTAATAACTGCTAGCAATTCATTTAAGAAAAATATTATAAGACACATATGCCCTTTTTTAAATTAAAGGACACAATCTCTCAATTTCATCATTTTGATTTTATAGCTATCCAGTATATATCTTCAAATGTGTAATATAGATGGTTTATGCTCTACGTCAAACATGTTAGCAAACCCAATGGACAACATTTTATTGCAACTTGGTCCCCATGGGAAATGAGAATAAATCAAATGCTAGATTGGCATTAAAAATGTAATAGTAGTTAGAGGATATGTACAAGGGGAAATATCATAAAAATGTTTCCAAGTCCTTGATCTATTATAAAAAAGTTATCACTTAGAACAATTGAAAATTAAGGGTCAGAAAAAAAATCCCGTGTGTCATATGAAGATATCTTTTCAGTTGGTTTCAGTTGATACACTTATTTGAGATTTCCTTACCTACTTTCCCCTCACTTTACCCTGTATATTTTTTTCTATGTTAGCTGTTTCCTTTTTTTGTTTGCTAGTATCCAGTTGAGAAACACCTACCCAAAATAAAACACTTTGATTATGTTGATTACTTTCACTTTAAATACGCAGCTTAAAAATATCTGTCACCTATTCCTTGTTATATTATAGGGAATATATTACAGTGATAACTACATCCTTGCCACTTCTGAAGACTGGAAATTAAATTTCCTTTTTCTATAAAGTGACAAAATCTTATTTTGAATCAGTGTACCTGTTCTATATTGATTGTAATATTAGAAGAATAATTAATCTTTCAAGTATTCAATATGCTAAGATTCATTTACTGTGCATTTTTAACTAAAAATATTTTTCTAGGTTTTAAATACTCAAAGAATTTTCTAGTCATTCTGAGGGAGAAATTGATCCTATCATCTCTTTAATTATGAGTAGCATTATTATTGAACCATAATACTACCTAAAGGGTATGATTTCTAACCAAGCCATCGATATTCATTTTAACTTCTGATAGCCAAGAAATCCTGATTCCTTTTTTGCATGTTAAAAGCCATAAAGGTTCTTTATACTCTTTAAAAGTTCGTTTTGAGCTCTTTTCATTTAGCTGATGTCCTGACCTTCAGAGTATTCTTCATGAATTCTGGGCACTGCCCCATGGTCGGCCTGACTTGACAGATACTGGGCAAGTTTTTCTCCCTGGCACTCCGCCCCATGTGTTTAAGACCCGGCAGTGACATCTTTCAGCTTAGAAAACACAGCTTGAACAACTGTGCTCAAAATTCTATGCAGTGACATCCAAGAAAAGTTTACTTTTTGGGAAAATAACATAATTTACCCCTGCCAAGCATATGAGGATATTTCCAAACCATATATATTTTTAAAAGAGAGAAACCTTATTTAGTGTTTTTAGACAAAAATAATACTCATGATGAAATATTTTGAGATCTCTAAATATATTCAGGACTTAATTTATTTAAAAATAAATTTCAAACATTCAAATATGTTTCAGCTCTGCATTCGTTTATAGTTTTCATTCAGGAACTCTAATTTAAGAAAACAACTTTATGTTGAGCTGTTTTTTACATTTGTGTTTTTATAAGGAAGATTACAATCAAGATAAAATCTTTATAAATCTCAAGTTTAAAGTATTCAAAATTATGTATTCATTGGAGAAATTTTCTTTTGCCTTCAGAAAAGGTAAGTGTTACTTAAACTTAATTTTCTTAAGTGTTAAAAAGACAACTAAATATGTTTAAAACTAATTCAATGCATTTTTCTATTAATGTTAAAAATATTTGAATTGTAAGAATGACGTTCACTAAGATATTGGGATTGTTTTCCTTATTGATATAGGAGAGGTTAGTTCTTGCAGTAATTCATGCCAGACCTAATTATGCAGTCTATTTAGAAGTCAAAATACATCTGGCTTCATTGTGTCTTGACTGGATGATACTACCTTCTGAAGCCACAGGCACTGATGAATCAGAGAACGTTGTAGATGCAAGAGGTAGCAGGCATCTGCTGTTGTCTCTCAGAGACAATGTTATTTGGCAGACTCCAACAGTCTGCATTAAAGAACAACAGATTTCACGGCTTACACCCTTTACTATCAAGCCTAGAGACCAAAATTCCCTTTCTCTTTCTGAGCAAAGGAGAGCGTATGTCCAAATGATGTCTCAGTTTTGTATCAATGTTTAACATTGCTAAGACTATTTTTACATGACTGTTGTATTAATAAAGCCCAAAGACCAAAAACTAGAAGCTCAATCCAAACCTTATATTTAAGACGGATTTTTATTATTTTAAAGTTTTCCATTTTTGGTCCCTGGGTGGTTCAGTCAGTTAAGTGTCGGACTTTGGATTGGGTCACATTGAGCTCCCTGCTCAGCAGGGAGTCTGTTTCTCCCTCTCCTCTTCACCCCTCTGGTGCTCTCTCTAGCTCTCTCTCTCTCTCTCTCTCATAAATAAATAGATAGATAAATTAATAAATAAATTTTTGAAGCTATTTTTATGATATGTGAACTACCTATTTGATATTCTATCCTGTTTATCTTCTTTTTTTAAACTTCTTCAAAGATCGCTTATATCACTATATTTATTCTTTCATTTATTTATACAGTTTCATATTTAATCATAGATCCATGTTCTTTTGCAAGTATTTATCATCTTGCCATTTATCATGTCATTGTTTTTTCATTGTATTTGAAGTTGAATGTGTCCATGTGACTCATTTTGGGCAATGAAATGTAAGAACATTGGGATACTTATAATTCTATAGCCGTTAGTCACTGGTTATGGAAGGCCTTGGAGTGTATATTAATTCTCAGACACATAAGTCAAGTGAAGTTGATTGTTCTGATGAAGGACAGGAGCTGGCCATTAAAAACCAGGCTGGCATGCACCAGTAAGGTGAATGGTTCTAAGGGCATATGGGCAGAGTTTTGGCAGAATCTACTACATATATATTATGAGACGCAATCATTCATAAAGAATAGCAATTTTACAGAATTCATTTTAGCTATTCCAAATATTACATTTTCTAACTGAAATAAAGACTAGTCTAGAATTTGGTGGTTCTTCACTATTTGTTTCAAGATTTAAGGATTTTTAGTAATGACCTGCCCATATTTCTAATAAGGAGGATCCATCTTTATTTTGTATAGAAGTTACTCTATATCCTTGATGCTTTAGCCACATGACTTTTCCTAATTCACTCAAATTTTTATTCATATTAAACAACCTGAACTTTTAAAATATTTCCAGTTTGGATCCACTAATGAATGCACCCTATATAGAAATTGCATAGAACTCCGAGTCACTTCTAGGTTGATATTTTGAAAACACAGTATTTGCTTCATCACACTTACTTTCCCATGTTAAGGATGGATTGGAGCAGCACCTCCTGCCTGTCTTCAAAAGACATGTGCCAGGATAAAAAAGCTAGCCTTTGCTGTATCCCTTAAACCAATGTGAAGACTCCTAACTCGTGAACTTGTAAAATAAAAAAAAAAAAAGCCACAAAAAGTGTATGGGTTGGGGGAATTAATTTGGTACTAATTTGTATTTATTTTGAAAAATAATTTAACAAATATTTTATTTTCTCAAGCTTGACTCTACAAAGCTGACTTCCTTTTCAGTTGTTATCTTTTTATAGCCACTCTCTACAATGAGCTGAAGACTTCAAATAATGTGAATCAAGATCCACCAGAAAAAAGCCATGCCTGCACAATCTCGTCTTTGATATCCATTTCTCTCCTTCATGACATAAAATTCTAATTTTTAGAAAGTGTTCAAACTTTCAGTATGAAAAAGACACAATTTTCTTAAAATTTATTACAAGTTTCAAAAGAATATAATTTGCCTGTATAAATACAGCTTGTTTTCACAGTGATTTGTATGAAAAAGTTTATCTCAAATACCTGAATCTCTTACTTCTATTCATTAAATGCTTTATTCAAATCTGAATCTTGAGAATAATACAGTATATCAGTTTTAAAGAATGTTCAGAAATCATGAAAATGATAAGATCATGATTCAAAATAATTTTTAATCTCTTCCTTCCTAAAATTAACCTTATGCTAAGGAGTATAATAAAAACATAAAGAAGAATACAAACCAATGGAACAAAATAAATTAATCATAAGGCCTTTGAGGCACTTCATATATTTTGTTTGATGCCTTGCTGCATCTCAAGGATTTTTTCCCTGCAGTAGAACACTTTAAGCTATATTACTAAAAGAACACATACCGATTGATAATCTTCAGACTGCTTGAATCTTTTGTAGCTAAATGGCTTTATTCCAGAAAAGCAGATAAAATTTGAGCTGATTGGAGTCATAAATATGTCAAGAATCAGTCTAAATCCATCATTAAATATCACTCTACAATTTGAGATGTTCTACAAATATCGACAAAATATCATCTTTGAAGTTTTAAAGATATCAAACATATTAACAATATAAAATATACTACAGAAGTTTAAACCAGCTAAAAGCATTAGAAACAAGAAATTAGCATTCAGATATATGTATAAACCATGCAATTGTTTTGTGTTTGAGATTATATCACATGAAGCATCAAAATATACTTTATAAATATTCATTTAAAAAACTGAAATATCTTTTGATTTATTAAAAATGCTTTATAAATGTAGATATATAATGCCTTTGAATGAATTGGTATGTGCTAAAAGTCACAGAATGTTAAAAGAATTTCAATTAGATATCTTTTTTGGTTCATAATCTGCTTTGAACTCATTAATATTTCATTTTACATTAACAAATTCAGAAGAATTTAAGTTTGTAGTTTCTTAAATGATATTTTTATTACACTAAAATTATAGTCAATTTTCAAATATGGAAAAAAATAATACATCATAGTGGAGTGCTTTTAAATCTTAGGAAGTAAGGTATTCTGGGTTGTTTAAAACAACATAGTATTTTAAGTGTTTTATTTTCTATTTTTTCATAGAATTTATGTTCCAGCAAGAAGGGTATTAGAATATACCATCCCAAAATATAACACTTTGGCATAAAGATTATTTTCAGCTAACGGCAACTGAAGAAAAGCCGATAAAAGAAAAACTCCTGCCCTTCTGTATTTGCCTAAAAGCAGGGCATACATTTACAAAGATGCCCTGCCTCCTTTCTCCACCAGGAAAGACAAAAGTTAATCACTGGAGTCAAACATAGACATGATCAGCCTGGAGAAGAAACCAAAGGAATCTAAGTTACAGACTTTACTAGTTAGCTTTTATTTATCATTAGCTTCTTCCCACATATTTATCTTCCCACAGTTTCCTGTCCTTGGAAACCTAAGACTACTTTCCTTTGTTATGTCATTTATCCAAAAATGCATTGCATTTTTGTTGAAGATGCTATATAAACCAGAGTTCTAAGCCATCACTTTGAGTTATTCATTTTTCCCGAGGTGTCTCCTATTTATGCATGAGGCACACATGTTAATATACTTGCGTGTGTATTTCTCCTGTCAATCTTTTTCTTTGGGCCCCACTATTTTGAAAGGTAGTAGAGGGAATTTATTTTTCCTCACCTACAAGTATTTGGTAAGAAGTATTAAGAATGTTCATTCTAAATAGTGACTAGTATGAGATATAGTTTTCAGAGTTGTGCAAGATAGAATCTATATATACCATTTCAAGTGGAAAATAAAACAACAGAAACTAAGAGTTTCTTCTCAAGGCCTATTCTCCCACTTTGATAGCCATATAGATGTGTTTCTTTCAAATAATTCTCAAAACAATCCCTCAAAATAACTACAGTAAAGGTACCTCTTCTGGAATAATTCTCTCGAATAATTAGGTTATTTTATGTTGTTAAATATAGTCACTATTCGTGAGTTATGCTTATGAATTTATGTTATTAAATATTCACGCAGTAATTTATTCTTTCAATAAACATGTAACAAATGGGTTATGTGAGTCCTGGAGTAGGAAAAGAGAGAATCAATAAAAGATTCCCACTCCCAAGAACTAAGAGTGCAGTTTTTAAATCACCTAAACCAGTACGATGAGATCTGACATGCAAATTATGGACATATCGCCTTTTGAATGTAGTTACCTATCAAACCAAGAACTTTAGCTTTTATTAGATGGAAAATTAAAAACCACTTATGAAACTGACTGTCCCTGCCATAGATGAATCTGCCAGATTCCTTATTTGAGGTCTTTAATTCTCCAAAGGATCTTTCTCTCCCTGGTTGTCTTTCGTGGAAATTTCTCACTCTCTACCACTTCCCACAAACTTCACATGATGAGAAAGGAAGAGCAGAGGTAGATGCATAATGCATTCTTCTAGCTCCAAGCCATTATTTTCCACTGCTGGTAAAAGCTAACTAGTAGGTTGAGCGATACGAAGTAGAAAATATTTAACTATATTCCTCCCCTACAAAAGGCAATTTAATTAAAATTCACCAATTATTTTGAAGTTCTTGAGCTTTCTTTTATGCACTGATATTATCATTTCTCAGTAGAACGATGTTTACACCTGGGTCATAACCTATTTACTCATTAAAATGCTATCATCAAAAACTTTTACTATGTAGACACTACTTTCAACACCATAATTTTTAAATCCTTTGTGCTCAAACCAGTCATCATTACCTGTATTCTCTTTAAGCAACCACTCTTACTCCTACAACCATGTCCCAAACTTTGTTGACTTGATTGTACTACTAAATATGTGATGTTGAACCCCTACCAGCTCCTCAGAATTGCTTGGGAATCATCCTTTGTGTGCACATCCTCATTCCTCTCAACATATATTTAAAACTCTCACCATTCTCATCAGATAATTTACCTCACTAGTTCTACTGAATATAGTAAAATCTTATGTCCTATATTGTATAAAAAAAAAATAAGACTACTCTCATCTTCTTGTCTCTTACCTAAGAAGTCAAAACAGTATGTACCTAATTGTGGTAGACTGTATCATTGATCTTATCCTTTCCTCTGAACTTGTTGTAGTAGAATAGATCCAATGGTACATGGATTTATTGATTTATATATCAGTTTGCTGTACCTCCTTATAGAGTACAAGGGGTAACATTCTCTAAGCCATTATTTGGGGCTCAGATATGTGACTTGTTTTGGGCAATGTGATTTAGCAAACCTGTGTTAAGTAGAGTTTTTAAATATTTTACATTGTTTTGTTTTGCCTCTTGCACTTCAGCCATTCTATTCAACACGATGAGAGTTTTCCTAAGTAGCTAATGGGAGACAATTGAAGCTGACTTCAACCCAGTTTAGAATAAATCTCAGCCAATACCAGAAGAACAGGCATAGAAAACCTCCTCACATATTTCCATTGAAATAAATGTGTACAATTGTACAGTGGTTTGTTACCCATGATTATTAAATTTGTTACATTATTTTGGATATATTTCTTTCTATTCTTAGAAGGGGCTCTTAGTAAGAAGTTATCTACTGGCTCAGGCTGAGGGTGGATGAAGATCCAGGAGGAAGTAGAGCAACTAACCAAGGTTTGATACTAAATATTTAGTTCCAACTGATTAGTGGAGGTGATACAGTTCAGTTAATCATTTACACTGCCTTAAATGGAAATTTGAAGGTTCTGGATCTGGTCAGTTGTGGTAAACAAGGGGGATATCCATGAATCTGATCTAATTCATACAGGAGAGGTTTATTTTTTTAATTTATTTTTTTTCCAGAAAGCTATTTCCTAGAACACAAAATGGTGATGGGATTTCTTTAACCATGGTTGTTTACCAGGATTACAAGGCTACTGTAAATTTCAACACTGTAGTCAATGTGCATGAGTATCATAGTTCTATGTTCTATAGTTCTGTAAACCTAAATATATGGTATGGCATGTTAGTCCTCCTTAATTTGTTTTAGATATTAAGATATTATATTTTAGATAATTATAGATATTATGGATATTATATTATAGATCTTTTTCCAATTCAAGAATAACTTGACAAATCAATATAAAAATCCATTTTATAAAACTGTAATTGCATTGTATTTATAGATCAATAAAAAATGACATTTTCATGACCTTTAATTTTCCTCTCCTTATATATGGTATATACTTTCACATGCTTAATTTTTTTTTCTTAAGGAACAAGTAATCGGTTTCCCAAAGGGTCTATTATCATTTTACTGTAAACATTTTCTTAAGTACATTATAGCTTTTTATTAATCTTAAAAATGAAAATTTCAAAATAATATTACATGTATAATTTTAATAGCTGATATAAAACTATGAATATATGCATATTGGTTTTAGTCCAACACATTTGCTAAATACATTTGTTAGCTCACATTGTCTATCTAGATTTTTAAAATTTTCTGGTATGTACCAATGTCCTCTGCAAAAAATAATATTTTATCTTTCTTTCAATTTTTAGAGTTCTTAGTTCTTCTAGTGCTGGTTAGTACCTCCAGCATACAAAACTGAATATAACCAGTCTAATTCTTGTCTAATTGTCTAATTCTTGAATTTGAGGAAATAGTTTAAATGTTCACTGGTATCCACTAAATGGATATTTCACAGAACGCACTTTGTAAAATAATGTTTTACCCTAATAAAATACAATATTACTTACTTCTTTGCACCTCACAAATTTTAGCAATTTTTTTTAACCAGAGGAAAAATACATAGTCTGTACCTACTAAAATTAATAGTGTTTATGTAGTATCATTTTTTACATAAGGAACAAATGGATTTATCAAGTGAATTTTAAATCTGTTCTGATCTCAAGGCCAGAACATTATGCTGCCTGTGTCTCAACTTTAAAGGCATAAAATTAAGTTTGTAAGGACCTTAGTTCTAATCAAATATGTCATCCCTGAATTCCCTGAATTCCTTTAACAGCACATGTGTGGTAGTAAGCACCTGGAGTTATAAAATAGACATTCTTAATGAATCCAATATCAGGAGTAAAGGAAATTATTGATATACTCTTACTCTGGGGAGCCAAAAACAAAACAAACAGAATAAAACAAAACACAGACACACACAATGCAAACCAAATTCTGAGTGGAGACTCAATAAAATCCTGATAAGCCTCAACTGCTGCCTAAACTGAAAAAGGAAAAAAAAAAAAGAGCAGTTTTGTGAGAAAATAAAGCATAATTTTGAAAATTTAAACTTCTGAGAATGTCAGAAATACAGAGCATGTAAATTCTTGCAGAAAGTAATGCCTAACTCTGAAGGAAATTCAAATAAACAGAAAAAACACACAGGGAAAGAACACTGGGAATCAAAAAAATAAGATTTTGATATTGGTTAGTAAAATCCACAAGGAGAAAATTTCAGAAAGTATTTTTACCAGCAAAAGTGTGTAACATTGAGAGTGCCATCTTGAAGGAAAAATCCTAGAGATCCATGCAAATAGAGCATAGGGCGGAAGGTAGAGAATCCTGACAGAGAGAGGAAAGTGAATGCTCAGTAAGGACATATTCCACATTTAAAGCAGAAATAGAAGGTGAATACCATAGACTATGGAAAGCAGTATGGCATTTCCTCAAATAGTTAAAAATAGAACTATCCTATGATTCAGCAATGCACTACTAGATATTTACCCAAAACCCACAACTCACAAAAACAATAATTCAAAGATATATATATATATACCCTGATATTTACAGCAGCATTATCTACAAGAGCTCAATTATGGAAACAGCTCAAGCGTCCTTCAACTAATGAATGGATAAAAAAGATTATATCTATATCTATATTTATATCTATGTCTATATCTATACCTATCTATATATAATCATAGAATATTACTCGGCCATAAAAAAGAATGAAATCTTGCCATATGCAATGTCATGGATGGAGCTAGAGAACATTACGTTAAGCAAAATAAGTCAGTCAGAGAAAGACATATATGATTTCACTCATATGTGGAATTTAAGAAACAAAACAAAGGGGAAAAAAGAGGGAGGTAAACCAGGAAACAGACCTTAACTATAGAGAACAAACTGATGGTTGGGTGGGGGGATGGGTAAACTAGGTGATAGGGATTAAGGAGTGTACTTGCTGTGATGAACCCCAAGTAACGTGTGGAAATGTTGAATCATTATGTGGTACTGCTGAAATTAATATTACTGTACATTAACTAATGGGAATTTACACAAGAACTTAAAAAAATAACATATGATCTCACTTATATGTGGAATAAAAAAAAATACAACAAAGAAAAAAACTGAGCTCATAAAGAATAAAGTGGTAGTTGCCCAAGGTGTGCAGGGGTGGCAGATAGGTTTAAGAGGTCCAACTGTACAAATTTCCAGTTATAAAATAAATAAATCATGGGGATGTAATGATAAGCATGGTGATTACAGTTAGTAAGATGTGTTGTGTAATTGAAAGTGGCTAGGAGAGTAGACCTTGAAATTTCTCATCACAAGAAAAAAAAGTTTGTAATTATGCATGGTGATGGATATTAACTGGACTTATTGTGGTGATCATTTTCTAATATACACAGTATGAAATCATTACATAGTACCCATGGGGAAAAAAAAGAAAACAGAAGAGGGATACCTTGGATCATAGCAGTGAGGACATTACTACTTACTCCTCCTAACAGCCTGGAGATATGAATCTCATTTAAACATGGGAAACAACAACAACAA
>JAPYYJ010002250.1:0-13084 GCA_028533885.1 Nasua narica | reverse complement strand
ACAGACACTTCTCCAAAGAAGACATACAAATGGCTAACAGACACGTGAAAAAATGTTCATCATCTTTAGCCATCAGGGAGATTCAAATCAAAACCACACTGAGATACCACCTTACACCAGTTAGAATGGCCAAAATCAACAAGACAGTAAACAACAAGTGCTGGAGTGGATGTGGAGAAAGGGGAAAGCTCTTCCACTGTTGGTGGCAATGCAAGTTGGTGCAGCCACTTTGGAATGCAGTGTGGAGATTCCTTAAGAAGTTAAAAATAGAGCTACCCTATGACCCTGCAATTGCACTGCTGGGTATTTACCCCAAAGAAGCAGATGCAGTACAAAAAAGGACCCACATGTACCCCAGTGTTCATAACAGCAATGGCCACAATCATTATGGCTTTCAACAGTTGAATGGATAAAGAAGATATGGTACATATATACAATGGAATGTTATACCTTCATCAGAAAGGATGAATACCCAACTTTTTATTAACATGGACGGGACTGGAAGAGATTATGTTGAGTGAAATAAGTCAAGTGGAGAGAGTCAGTTATCATATGGTCTCATTTACATGTGGAGCATAAGGAAAAATTGTGAGAAGGAAAGGATGAATTGGGGGAAATCTGAGGGGGAGATGAACCATAAGAGACTGTGGACTCTGAGCAACAAACTGAGAGTTTTGGAGGGGAGCGGGGTGGAGGGTTGGGCAAACCTGGTGGTAGGTATTGAGGAGGGCACATATTGCATGGAGCACTGGGTGTGGTACATGAACAATGAATCTTGTAACACTGAAAAAATAAAAGTATTTCGGGGAAAAAAAGATTAAAAGCTTCTGCACAGCAAAGGAAACAGTCAACAAAACAAAGGCAACCCATAGCATGGGGCTGATATCGAAGATATATAAAGAACTTCTCAAACTCAACACCCCAAAAAACAAATAAGCCAAAAAATGGACAGAAGACATGAACAGACACTTCTCCAAAGAAGACATACAAATGGCTAACAGAAACATGAAAAAAATGTTCATCATCATTTGCCATCAAGGAGATTCAAATCAAAACCACACTGAGATATACCACCTTACACCAGTTAGAATGGCCAAAATCAACAAGACAGTAAATAAGAAATGCTGTAGAGGATGTGGAGAAAGGGGAACCTTCTTCCACTGTTGGTGGGAATGCAAGTTGGTGCAGCCACTTTGGAAAACCGTGTGGAGATTCCTCAAAAAATTAAAAATAGAGCTACCCTATGACCCTGCAGTTGCACTACTGGGGATTTACCCCAAAGAAGCAGATGCAGTATAAAGAAGGGCCACATGTACCCCAATGTTCATAGCAGCAATGGCCACAAACACCAAACTGTGGAAAGAGCCAAGATACCCTTCAAAAGATGAATGGATAAAGAAGATATGGTCCATATATACCGTGGAATATTATGCCTCCATCAGAAAGCATGAATACCCAACTTTTGTATCAACATGGATGGGACTGGAAGAGATTATGCATAGTGAAATAAGTCAAGCGGAGAAAGTCAATTATTATATGGTTTCACTTACTTGCGGAGCATAAGGAAAAACATTGAGGACATTGTGAGAAGGAAAAGAAGGGTGAATTGGAGGGGAGAAATCGGGGAAATCTAGGGGAAATTCTCGGGGAAAAAGGGAAATCGGAGGGGAAGATGAACCATGAGAGACTGTGGACTCTGAGCAACAAACTGAAGGTTTTGGAGGGGTGGGGGTTTGGGAGAGCCTGGTGGTGGGTATTGAGGAGGGCACATATTGCATGGAGCACTGGGTGTGGTACATGAATGATGAATCTTGAAACACTGAAAAAAGTAATTAGGGAAAAAAAATAGTGTTTTTCTTTGGGTAAATGCCCAATAGTGGAATTATCAGATCATATGGTATTTTTTTTCTTTTTTGAGAAACCTCCATCCTGTTTTCCACAGTGGCTTTACCAATTTACATTTTCACTAACAGTGTATGAGGGTTCGTTTTTTTCCACATCCTCGCCAATTATATTACTTCCTATTTTATTTTTGCCATTCTGACAGGTTTAAGGTGATACCTCATTTTAGTTTTCATTTATATTTCTCTTATGATGCTGAGCATCTTTTCATGTGTCTATTGGCCATCTCTATGTCTTCTTTGGAAACAGGTCTATTCAGGTCCTCTGCCCGTTATTTAATCAGATTGTTTGCTCTTTGGTGTTGAGTTGTTAAGTTCTTTATGTATTTTGGTTAGTAGTCCTTTATTGGATATATCATTTTTCCATTTCCATTCCATTTCCATATCCAAAAGGATATACCTTTTTCCATTCAGCCTTTTTGTTTGTTTTTGGTTTCTTTTGCTGTGCAGAAGCTTTTTATACTTTTATAGTCCCAGTAGTTTATTTTTGCTTTTGTTTCCCTTGTTTTAGGAGACAAATCTAAAAAAAATATTGCCTTGCCAATGTTAGAGAAATTACGGCCTGTGTTCAAAGATTTTTGTAGTTTCAGGTCTCACATTTAGGTCTAACTGTTTGGAGTTTATTTTGGTGTATGGTGTTAGAAGGCAGTCCAGTTTCATTCTTTTACATGTAGCTATTCAGTTTTCCAAGTACCATTTATCTAAGAGACTTTTTCCTGTCGTTGTCTTTCGTGCTATAAATTAATTGACCATATAAGTGTGGTTTTATTTCTGGGGTCTTCATTTTGTTATCTTGATCTGAGTGTCTAGTTTTGTTTAGGTAACATACTGTTTTGATTACTTCAGTTTTGTAGTATATCTAGAAATCTGGAATTGTGATACCTACAGCTTTGTTTTTGTTGCTCAAAATTGCTTGGGCAGTATGAGGTCTTTTTATTTCCATACACATTTTAGTATTATTTCCTCTAGTTTTGTGAAAAGTGCTTTAGGTATCTTGATATTGATTGTATTGAATTTGTAGATTGCTTTGGGCAGTATGAATATTTAATAATTTTAATTCTTCCAGTCGATAAGCATGGAATATCTTTCCATTTGTGTCATCTTTAATTTCTTAAAATCTTTTTTTTTTTTAAAGACTTTATTTATTTATTTGACAGAGAGAGAGAGAGAGATCACAAGTAGGCAGAGAGGCAGGCAGAGAGAGAGAGAAGGAAGCAGGCTCCCTGTTGAGCAGAGAGCCCGATGCGGGGCTCGATCCCAGGACCCTGAGATCATGACCTGAGCCGAAGACAGAGGCTTCAGCCCACTGAGCCACCCAGGCGCCCCTCATCTTTAATTTCTTTCATTGGTCTTCTATAGTTTTCAGAGTACAGGTCTTACCTCTTTGTTTGAGTTTATTCCTGGGAATTTTATTCTTTTTGGTGCAATTATAAATGGAATCATTTTCTTAATTTCTCTTTCTGCTACTTTGTTATTAGTGTATAGAAATAGTACCAATTTCTGGGTATTAATTTTGTATCTGCAGCTTTACTGAATTCTTTTACTACTTCTAGTAGTTTTTTGGTGGAATGTTTAGAATTTGATGAACTTTTTTAAATGTCCTTTTTCGAGGACATGTATTACATGGAGCACTGAGTGTGGTGATGGACAATTAATCTTGTAACACTGAAAAAATAAAATAAAAGTTTTTTAGGGAAAAAAATAAATGTCCTTTTTCACTATACTATAATCACTAATTATAAAACTATTTCAAATCTATTTCTCTTCATTCAGCTAGAAGAGAATTATCTTTCTCTCTTTTAATAAGTCTATCAGCAGCCTTTAGAAAGACAAATTGGTGATATGTCTGAACATTGTATTCTAAAATTTTGTATATAGTCTTTTTCAGTTTCTTATGCCTACCCACCCGCTAGGTTTTCTCTTTAAAGATAAATGTTGGCAAGACTGAAGTAAGCATCTTAGATGCACTTTTTTTCTTTGAAATTTTTATTTAAATCCTAGTTAACATACAGTGCAATATTGGTTTTAGTAGAATTCAGTGGTTCATCACTTACATATAACACCCAGTGCTCATCATAACAAGTGCCCTCTTTAACACCTATCACCCATCTTAGTCCATTCTCCACCCACCCACCTTTCAACATCAACCCTCAGTTTGTTCTCTGTCATTAAGTTCCTCTTATGGTTTGTTTCCCTTTCTTGCTGTCTTTTTTTTCCCCCCTTCCATATGTTCATCTATTTCGTTTCTTAAATCCCACATATGAGTGAAATCTTATGGTATTTGTCTTTCTCTGACCGACTTATCTCACTTAGGATAACACACTGTAGCTCCATCCACATTGTTGCAAATGGAAAGATTTCATTCTTTTTGATGGCTGAGTAATATTCCTGTGTGTGGGGTGTGTGTGTGTGTATGTGTACCATATCTTCTTTATCCATTCATTAGTCAATGGACATTTGGGCTCTTTCCATAGTTTGGCTGTTGTTGATAATGTAGCTTTTAGTAACTTAATTAAAAGTTATTTCAAGATATTGTTTAAAATAATAAAAGTTAGTTTAGCTTCCAAGAGTTTAATACGTATGTATTGTTTGTTTTGTTGGGCATTTATTTCAGGTGCCGCCTAAAGAAAGACTATGATGATTTCAGAAGACAGCCTGATCATGATAAATTTACTAGAGAACTGTGGACTACTGAAGGTGAAGGAGATCCTGGAAAAGAATCTCCTAAAGTAGAAATTAGTAAGTCTGTAGACTCCACAGAACCTCTAGATATCCTGGAGAAAGATCACTTTGATTCAGGTAGTTATGAAAACTTTTCTTTAAATCAACAACTAAAACCCATAAAGAAAAGTTTTAGTATCTTTTGTTGAGGTAAAATATAATCTGCTTAATGATGTATATTGATAAGGGAAATCTGGTATATTTTGAAATGTCCTGTGTCCTTATAAAATGTTCCTTAGAGTCATTATTATAGTTCTAGGGATTTCTAGAGCCAGTGCCTGCCTCTGAACTTCAGGCATGTCTTTGCACATTATAGATCACACATCTTTGATCTGTAATCCCTCTAAATTAGATTCATCCTCTACTTTTTATTACTATTTTTGAAGCACTGTTTTTGGTGTTTAATTTAAGTGGAACTTGACAAGTCCCTAATACTGTGAAGATTTTTTTTTAGGAGAAATGACCAAGGTTGGTGGCCTAAAATAAGACTTCAGAGTGGACATATCATAAGGACATATCCTAATAAGGAGGCTGGATTAGATTATCTGTAATTCATTTCAATTTATCAGATTATGTTATTCTATAAATCTAGTTTTTTCCTATAAATCGAGTTTAAAAAAACTTCCTTTCATTATATAAGAGATTAGTGTGAAAATTTGTGGTTAGAAACGTATTAGCCTCTTGTTTTTCATGTCTTTGGTGAGTTGAAAGAGAGTAGCTTCTCATCAACTCAGTTTCACCAGATACGAACATAAATTTTTTACTGTAGGAGTGAATAATTGAACACCAGGAAAAGTTGAACATTTTTCATCCTTTTGAGTCTCTGAAATTAGACTAGAATTCTGGGCTCTAATTGCTGATCTGAGTATCTCTTTGTGAGATGTAAATTTTCTTCTGCATTTGTATTGGCAGGAGAATTAGTAGAGTTTGAACAAAAATAATTTCTCTCATTAATACATAGTTGTTCTTGGAAATGGTTATACTATCAAAATATCAAAAATCACCTTACCTTAATTTCCAGTATTGAATCATCCTAAAGTAGATTTCTTAATAAATTGCCAGTTTAGAGATTGACTTGCTTTTTTATAATTGGTCTTATTGCTGTTGACTTGCTGTTTTATTTAAACACAGTGCTTGCTTTTATAATTTTCAGGTGATATGAAACTGTCAGAAATAGATTTTCCTATGGCCAGAAGCAAGTTGTTGAAAAAGGAATTGCCTTTTAAAGATGTTCCGAAGATACTACCTAAAACACTTAAACGACAGTCTAAACAAACTAATTATCTGGATGATAGCACAAAAGAGCTTTCCCCAAGGAAGAAAGCAAAGTTAAGCACAAATGAGACAACAGTTGAGCATTTAGAAGGTGAGATGCAGATTGACTGTTTGAATGAATTAAAGCATACAGAGCCACTGTTTCCAGAGTCATTTGCTTCAATGGATTCAACACCAGTATCTATTCTCCAGAAAGGGACCAAACCTATTCAGGCCTTGCTTGCAAAGAATGTTGGGAACAAAGTGACCTTAACAAATCAACTGCCCCCTTCCACAGGTAGAAGTGCTCCTGCAGTGGATAAACCAGTTATATCTCTAGAAGCCAGCCCCATAAAGCCAGCATTGACCTGCCACACTACTACAAAAGGTCCTTTACAAATGGTATACAAAATGCCTTGTGGCCAGTGGTTGCCCATAGATCTCCAAAACAGCTCTGTGAAGATTCAGATGCAACCTGTGCTAGATCCTAAAACAGGAGAAAAAATCATGCAGCAGGTTCTCATTCTGCCCAAGAATTTTGTGATTCAGCACAAGGAAGGGAAAGCAGTTGCAAAAGAAATATTCCCACTTCAACAGAAAGGTACAGAACAGCATTGTTCATCTTTCCCACAGACAGCAAACGTAAACTGTTCTTTAGCATCAGTTCTTGTCAGCTCAGCAGGAACTGTTTCTAACCAACTACCTAATATAGTTTTCACTAGGACGATTACACCTTTGTCAAATGTGAGTAGTGGTAGGCCACAACCTTTGTCACCTGTAACCTCCATAAGTAATTTATTAACACCTCCAGTTAAGACTAGCCGGAGTGAGTCAGGAAAAGTCAAGAATGCAGTTTCAGCAGCTACATTCTCCCAGCCCATTGCTTCATCCACCATCTCCTCGACAGTTCAGCCTCTGTTATCAGCAACAACACTAAGTGGATCTACAAATCCTGGTAGTTCCATCAACTGTTTTGCACAACAAACTGCTGATTCTTCTGAAGCAAAGCAAGAACTGAAAACTGTGTGTATAAGAGATTCACAGTCAATTCTTGTTAGGACACGAGGTGGGAACACTGGAGTTGTAAAAGTACAGACCAGTCCAGATCAGAATTCACCCAGTAGCTTATCTGCAAGTTCAGTTTTCAGTTTTGCTCCTCATCTTCAGGCATTTCTGGTGCCCAAATCAACATCATCCTCTGTTTTTTCACCCGCAGTTGGAATGACTACTACATCTAGTCTCCCACCTTTTAGCCAAACACCAACTTCTGTTTCCATTCCATCTGGCTTTAATCCGTCAGTGGGAAAGAATCTTAAACTTACATTAGGCCAACCTTCCTACAGTGGTAATTTGGGCCACATGATGGATAAAGCTTCACACATGCCTTCTTCTCCCTTAAAGTCCACTGTTTCTTCTGGCACTCTACTATCATCAACAGCAAATAATTCAGTAAGTGTAATTAGCATATCAACAGGAAATTTTGGACAAACCAGTGCAAATGTTATTCATACTCCAAATAAACAGCAACGAGTAGATTATTTCACAAAAAGTTTCCCTGTTACAAGACCAGAAGCAACACCAGCAACAAGTGGAGATGTGATCAGTGGGACTGCAGTTCACAAACTTATGCTGGTGTCAGCTCCATCTATTCTTTCTTCTGGCAGTGGAACTGCAATTAATGTGACGCCTGCACCAACATCTACAGTTGTTTCTGCCCAGAAGTTAGTTTTTATTAATGCTCCAATTCCCAGCGGCACTTCAGCTCCAACTATTGTGGCAGAACCGTTAAAACAAACTCTTCCGACCCCCTTGAATAAAACATATGTTAAGACTCCAGAACAACACCAGATAGTACTAATTCCATCCACAGTGGGAGCACCAATAAAAATTAATTCATCACCAACTGTGTCTCAGATAAAAGATGTGAAAATTGGACTAAACATAGGTCAAGCAATTGTAAACAGTTCAGGCAGTGTGCCAGCTATACCATCAATTAACGTATTGCAAAATGTAACCCCAAAAGGAGAAGAAAAAAGTACCAAGGGCTATGTCTTACCATTGTCAACAAGTGGTAATTCAATTCCAGTAAGCTCAAATTTTGTGAGTCAAAATATTACTCCTGTTAATGAATCAGTGGTTTCCGCAACAAGAGCAGTAAACATGTTTTCAGTAACAGGAGCAAATGTGTCTTTGGGTTCTCTTTCAGTGACCTCAACCTCTGCTTCAGTTGGGACACGACCTCCTGTTTTAGTCAGTGGAAATGATACCTCTTCAAGAATTATGCCTATTTTGTCAAATAGACTTTGCACATCAAATCTCGGAAACACTGTGGCTATATCAACTGTGAAAACAGGACATCTTGCATCATCTGTTCTGATTTCAACTACACAACCAGTGTCTCCTAAATGTTTAACATCAGCTTTGCAAATCCCTGTTACTGTTGCTTTGCCTACACCTGTGACTATATCTCCTAAAGTAATCAACACAGTTCCACAAGTGGCAACAGTACCAGGAGCCACACATTCTATATCTCTTTCTAAAAGACAATCTCGGACTTCTGTCCAGTTTCAGTCACCAGGGATTTCAACTACAGTGCCAACAAATAAAAACACAAATAAACCTCAGACTGAATTGCCACCCCTTTCACCAAGTCCTGGTAAAATAATAAATATATCTAGTTTTGCTTCTCTGCCAAACCAGCAGATGTCCCCTACTTTAGTAAAATCAACCCCCAGTTCCGTTCCAGGTGGTTCTGCCATTCACACTGCTACAGCACCATCAAATCTAAATAGTGTGATAGGGGGTCAGTTGAGTGAACCTTGTATTCAGCAAAAAATAGTCATCAACACCAGTACACCTTTGGCACCTGGCACTCAGATCATGATTAATGGAACCCGGTTTATTGTTCCACCACAAGGTCTTGGAGCTGGCAGCCATGTTCTTCTTATATCTAGTAATCCAAAATATGGACCTCCCTTAGTTCTTAACAGTGGCCAAGGCCTTCCACCTACATCAGGAGATAACCCTGCCCAGAAGATTACACTAGCATCAAATAATTCTTTAAGTGGGCAGCCTGTGAAACATTCTCTCAGAAGCTCTACAAAAATTGTCAGCTGTCTTGGGAGTGCCAGTCCTCTAACCACAGTACGTACAACACCACAGATCATAAAAACAACTGCTAAAGTTTCTGTTCCACCTCCCACACCAACAGTATCATTAACTTCAGTAATTAAGTCTCCTCCTACTACTCTCTTGGCTAAGACATCTTTGGTTTCTGCCATTTGCTCTACTAATCCTCCATTGCCAAGTAGCACATCAGTATTTCATTTGGACACATCAGTCAAAAAATTACTGGTTAGCCCAGAAGGAGCCATTTTGAATACTATAAATACTCCAGCATCTAAGGTTTCTTCTCTCTCTCCATCTCTCTCTCAAATTGTATCTGCTAGTCGAAATCCTGCCTCTGTCTTCCCTGCTTTTCATTCATCTGACTTAGAGAAGCCCGACACAGCTGCATCTTGAATCTAGACTAAATGAGCCAGTTTTTAAACAATGGGGCATTGTTTTGACTCCCATAAAAATTTTAACTTTATTATACTGTTGAAAATATACTATACATAGTTGTGTGTGTGTTTTAATGTATCTTTTCATTAGCTTGCAACAAGGCTTTGTTTTCTTGGGGAGGAAAAGATGTATTCCATATCACTCATTGGTATGAGTATGTTTTCAAAGGATGTTTAAAATAGACAGGATTTACCCTGTCTGTATTGCATAAATTAAACAAAGTCAAGTTTTACTAGTTTGGAGTAAGCTAGCCTTTTGCGCACTTGCATTGACATGTTTCTTCTTGAATTTGGACTGTTGCAGCGTGTATCTACAATATGGTATTCTGTGTCATTAGTGAAATCTTGTTTTTGTTTCTGTAAAAAAGTATAAATATATATATGCATTGTGAAAATGCAGTCCATGGTGTAAAATTGTACATATTCCAAAATCCCTAACAACCTGTACTAAACTATATGTACAAAGAACTATGCTGTCTTATTTATGTTTTGTTTACATAATGTATAGTTTTTTAAGTATTTTAGTAAATTTTGGACCAGTGAACTGTTAGCAACAATGCAGAAGAATCTGCATGTAATAAATTGAGTTGCTGTATTTCTTTGTTTGAATACCATTTTTAAAGTGCGCTCTTATTCCGTTGAAAGAATACATTATATAATATGAAACAGCCCTTTACAAAAAGGAATTAAGGCTGGGAAATTTGAATTAATGGCTAGCACTTGTACAAGGTTTTACAGTTTACAAACTTCACTTGACATATCTCATTTAATTTTCACAGTACTCTTGAAAGGTTAAGGATGTTGTCCAAGGTCACCTAGCTAGTGGGTGGTAGACCTGAGCTGGTAATTGGTAGACCTGATGCTTTAAATCCTTTCTCTATGATTGTACATTACTTCTGTTGTAAAAATCCACTCTGAATTTCATTGTTTTAAGTTTTTTCTCTCATTTCACCACCAAATTCTCCATTGGCCAAAACAAGTAATCTTCTTTCAGGCCAATGTGTTTGGTCTACATTAATGCATTCCAGATATGTTTTATTAACTTTTAATTTTTAAATAATCTTAGATTCACAAGAAGTTATAATGGTAGTATGAAAAAGTCCTATGTACCCTTTATATAAGTTTCTGTCTGATATATCTAGTTTTATACTGAGGTGTTTGTTCAGAGTTGACTGATTTTCCAAAATGATAAAACATGAATTTTCCTTTTTTTAATTTAGAATAACAAATGAATATGGACACCTTCCATTATTTATAAGTATTTTTTGCTTTTGTTGTGTTTTGTTTTTCCAATTACAGAGCAGTTACTTATATTCTATTGTAAAGCAGTTTTTATGGGTCACCTTATTCTCAGGGTTTGACTTTGTGGTATTTCAGACTATGCCTCATTTTAAATAAAATATAGATTTTATCATCACGATGAACACTTGAGTAGTGTATAGAATTGTTAAAATCACTATATTGTGCACCTGAAACACTAATATAACACTGTATGTTAACTATACTGGAATTAGAATTAAAAAAAAAAGTCAGGCACAACATGGGGAATACACACACAATGGGTAATTGTTTAGTTATAAATATTTAAAAAACAAAAGATAAAGAAAGAAGATAGATTTTATATTTAAAAGCCAGAAAAGAGAAAAAGATTTTATAATTATTGAATCTTTATATCCATTATCTTATTTGGGATACTGATTGTATACTTATCTATATTACATTTATAATGATGTTAAACCTCATCACATGGAGTCTGGGCTTGAAAAAGTTCGGGAAGAATAGACCTAAAAACTTCCTTTGAAACTACATGGAAATTTATTAGTTATCAAAGTGGAGAGGGTAGTGAGGGTGTTCCTGGAAAGTTGCTAAAGGCTCTCAAAAACCTATAGTTACGTTCTGAAACAGTATCTTTGCCAATCAGTGCTCTACTATGTAGTCACCCTCCCTCTTCCTCTGTCCATTTAGGTAGACCTTGGATTTCAAGGGGATGTGGTGGATGTTTGGAAATTCATTGCATTGTGTGTAGGTGGTGCTCAATAAATTAATGTATTTACATACTCCACTTTTAACCCAAAACAACCTGAAACTATTCATCTTTTGCCTGAAAAGAATTATCTGAGCCATTTCCAGAAACTAATTTACTGAATTACTTATGGCTCAACTTTAATCCCAGTGAGGGACCTAAACTAATTATTAACCACTAATTCTTTTCTAACTCCTAAATCCAAAATCCTAATATGACCTTTGAAACTCTGTGTTCCGGTGAACCTTTTAGAATGAAGCCCTGGCTCCCACCCCGATCCCCTTAGGGTTTAAAAGGCTCTAAAGTCTATTTCCAATTACTTCACCAGCTTCTTTTCAACCTAATCTTCCCTTGCCTATTGCACTCTACTTAAAGTTCCATGGTAGGTCAAGGTCTTCCTTGACTTAATGTTTCATTACAGATCTCATTACATGTGATGTAACTCCCTCTCCTTACTACACTCAGCGTCGGGGTACCACAGTCACTCATAGATTGAGAACCTAGATCAAAAAGGGCATAGTACTATATTACTATAACAAGATTATTTGTATGCGATTATTTAATGCCTGTCTTCCATTTTAAAGAGAGACCTTGTCAGTTGTCTTCACTGTCCCCTCAGCAACTGGCACCCAATAGACATTCAATATGTATATTGAATACATATTCAATAATGAATAAATGAATGAATAAATGAATAAATCAATGAGCAATCTAGATATTATCTTACATGAATTAAGGTCTGATTTACTTTTTAAAAGTAATACTCCATTTTTTACTAGAAATTTGACTAAATTAATGGATTTATATAATCAAAGGCCAAATTCTTTTTCCTTTGCTTTCAGTCTGGTAGGTCATGTGGATTTCTGGGCTCTTGGCCAAAAAGTACAAAGTCAAATTCCTCAGTTATTTCTATTCAGTGTTATCGTTAAATATTGTTTAATAATTGGAAGAAAAGTCTCTACAGTGCTACTGTAGCGGCTTCATGGTCCTAGAATCGTATATTTCCACACATAGTATAGAGTTAGGACACTTGGATGTCTGTATTCAGCATCATTTTATTTTTTTTAAGAATTTATTTATTTATTTATTTGTTTGTTTATTATTTGACAGAGAGAGAAAGATTGCAAGTAGGCAGAGAGGCAGGCAGAGAGAGGGGGAAGCAGGTTCCCCGCTGAGCAGGGAGCCTGATGCAGGGCTGATCCCAGGACCCTGAGATCATGACCTGAGCGGAAGGCAGAGGCTTTAACCCACTGAGCCACTCAGGCGCCCCTCAGCATCATTTAAAAATGCTAAGTTAAAACATTTTAAAATACTGTTTTCCAAAGTGGCTGCACCAACTTGCATCCCCACCAACAGTGGAGGAGGGTTCCCCTTTCTCCACATCCTCTCCAGCATTTGTTGTTTACTGTGTTGTTGATTTTGGCCATTCTAACTGGCGGACTAGAAGAGATTATGCAGAGTGAAATAAGTCAATTATTTTATGGTCTCACTTACGTGTGGAGTATAAAGAAAATCATGGAGGGCATCGTGAGAAGGAGGGGAGGGGCAAATGGGGGGAAATCGGAGGGGGTGATGAACCAGGAGAGACTGTGGACTCTGAGCACAAACTGAGGGTTTTGGAG
>JAPYYJ010002249.1:0-13084 GCA_028533885.1 Nasua narica | reverse complement strand
CTACTGCAGTCTGACAATTACTGAAACCAAGTTTTTCACTGATAAAACCCTTTTTCCTATCAGATGAAACCTTTACTATCTTGATCATGGTTTCATACATCCTCACTAGGCAAGTTCCTAGAGGAAATGGCATTGTGTGATTCTGGCAAGCTCTACTACTTTATTCTTTGAAAATGGTGCCCTTGGAGTTGTGCAATACTTTTGCATGCTATGTAAGCACATAAATTTGTCTGGTTTCATCTTGACTGTTACTCCATTCTTCCTTAACCTGTGCTTTTCACTTTCTGTTCATACACCCCATTCAGCTCAATGTTTTATTTGGCAAACCACAATAACATTGTCCATATTAACTAAAATAAAATGAGATCTTCTTGTTCTTGACTAGTTTAGTCTCAGCACTGAGTTCTAGGGGATTCAGGGGAGGGGGTAGAAAATGCCGTGATTATTTGTTCTTTGATAATTTTGCCCTGATTACATGTTTCCACCTATAATAAAACTAAATTTTACATGCAGTCAAAAGTTACCCATAGTATGTTTTTAAGTCTTTTGAACACAGTGGCTGACCTTGCAGTCAATTTATACATATAAATTTATAGAGACAATGTATCAGTATAAGCACCAAATGTCATAAGCGCCTCAAATAGAGAGACTTGGTTTCTCTTTTGTTGTTTCCGTCAAGTTATATAAAATATTGGTCACCATTTTTTATTCCCTTTTAATCATTAGCTGGAGAAGTTTTCTAATCACACAGAATACTTGTTTTATTCTGCTATGAAGTGTGTCTCACTACTTAACTGACCAGGCTAATAGAAATATTTTTCAGAGTTCAAGCCAAGAGCACAAAGTTTTAAATTATAATTATCTTCAGGACTCTTTATGAGAAACAATGGATGATCAGGTATACAAATAACTGACATAATTTGTGTCAAATAACAGACATAATTTTCTCCAAACACTCCCTCCACTTTCCTCCACCTCTTTCAAACATAATAATTTTTAAATGAAAAGATAGTGACATAATAACAAGTTGATATTAGAAATTTAATTTAGAGAACTTTATAATTGGGAGTAATGTACATTTTTCTCTTTCCTTTCTTTTTAAAGAGAGTTTTAAAGAAAGTTTCTTTTTAAAGAGAGTTTAAAGAGAGATATCCCAGATACTGTATTGAACCCAGTTTTAAACCTCCAGTCTCTGTGCTTTCCATCACTCAAGAAGGGAAGAATTTTATAGCAGGAGATCATTTTATGATGTTCAAGTATCTGGAGACCCTTCCTTTTTCTCTTTTCTTATTTATTCATCCACAGTATCCAAGATAATTTGGAAGAAATGAATTGTCATTGTATTTTCGATAATATAATTGCATAAACAAAAAAATTAGAGCCATCTATTGATAAATTATTATAATTTGTAAGTTAATTTAGCAAGATTGCTGTGTAAGAGGTCAATTGAAAAAAAATCAGTTGCATTCATATGTATGGCACACTATAGGAGCTCAAATAAACTTCAAAGATAAATTTTAGCTAACTCACCTAGCCAAATGCAAAATTTTAGACAGACTCAGAAGTGGAATTATTTTTAACCCAACTGAATTCGTGAAAAGATTCTATCCCAGAAGACTGTAAAATTCTCTGAAGTTTGTGTTATAGTTTTTGCAGTAGAATTCTATAGGTATTATGAGTTATTTGAAGAGCAACTTTAAATGAAAGAAGTTATTTGAAGAATGAGCCTATTTTTCCTTTATCTGGGCATATCAATACCCACACAACTTTTTCCAAGATGGCAATGGACAGCCAAGTCTCATGCTGAAAAGCCATCACCAATAGTTAAATGGGTTTTGTTCTGCTACACTCCCTCTCTGCTTCTTCCCAGGTGTCATCATCTCCTCGTGAGCAGGCTCTCTCTTTCCAAGCCCTCCCTGTGGTGATCCCAAATGTTGTTTATCAAATGGGTGTAATTCAACCCACTAAAATACATCCTTGCCAATGGGATTTGTGCTCTGAACTCCAACCCCCTCCGTCTAGTGACATATGCAGGTTGTTCTCAATCTGCGTCATGAAGATCTGTAGGCAGATGTAGGTGGTACCTAACACATGCGAAATTATTTTTTTGTATTTTTCTTGTATCATTTGGACACAATAGTAGAAAAAGTAATCATTCCTTAGTTATAAAGGATTCAGAGAAAGAACTGGCTATTGGTTCTCTCCTTCAACCCTCATCTGTGTGATGTATCTTGCTTGATCTTTAGAAAGGAAAGAATCCATATAAGCTTTACATTCTACAGTTGATTTTTATCCCAGGCATGCCTATTGTGTTTCTTCAGCTGGGCCATACTAATGTACCACACATTTCTAACTGGCAAACAGGGCAGGAATGTAAAACATGCCTGAATGGAATCTGGACCTATAATCACAGCATTTACTTTCCACTCTTATGTTAATTTAAAGATGTGGTTAATATTATTTGCCTCTAACATTGAAACATTTTGAAAGTGGCTTCTAGGACTCAGAAAATATAAACATGTTTTAATTACCTAGCAACCCTCTGTAAGTTTAGTACACAGATGAAAAAATATGAGAGAAGAAAATGAGAATATGATTATAATAAAAAAATTCCTTTTAAAGAATCTCTTCTCTTACCAGGAAGAACAGGAAACTCCCTACATTTAGGGTTTGGAAAGATCCTCTGTTCAGTTAAATCCTGAGTTGAACAAAAGCAAAAAATTCCATGTGTAACCTATGTTATTCCCTCTTATTTTTTACAGAATGTTGAATCTAAGGTGAATTTCAAAATGATTTGGACACTTTTTCAGATATTCCAAGCATTATTTCAAAAGATCATTCATAGTAGTTCAAATAAACATCCAAGAATGAAAACAAGAAGATGCAGCTTGCTATATCTAAACAAGATCATTTTAGATTTAAAATGATTTAAAATTTAGATTTAAATCAAAATCATGACATTTGAGGAGGATCTAAACTTGGCAGAATTGTGCCTAGAATAGAAACAGTAGATTTTGAAAGTATTGGAAGACACGTGGTTCATAATGGAAGATTTCACCACATGGTCAAATTGTTTATTTAAATTTAAAATCTTTCCCCTTCTTCTAAACGATGTACATTTTTTTCTCAATCTTCCTGTTTTCAGATTTGGAGCTGAATACCACTTTAGCTTCAGAAGTATTGTTTTAATTTTTGCTTAAAAATGTCAGATTTGAGGGGTGCCTGGGTGGCTCAGTCAGTTAAGTCGCTGCCTTCCGCTCAGGTCATGATTTTGGGGTCCTGGGATTGAGCCCCGCATTGGGCTCCCTGCTCAGCAGAAAGCCTACTTCTCCCTCTCCCTGCCTCTCTGCCTATTTGTGCTCTCTCTATCTCTCTGTCAAATAAATAAATAAAATCTTAAAAAAAAAGTCAGATTTGAGGTGCACCTGGGTGGCTCACTCAGTTAAGCATCTGCCTTTGGCTCAGGTACTGATTGCAGGGTACTAGGATTGAGGCACACATCAGGCTTCCTGTTCAGCTGGGAGCCTGCTTCTCCTTCTCCTCCCAGCTCCTGCTCTCTCTCCCTATTTCTCTCTCTCTCTTTCAAGTAAAAAAAATAAAATCTTAAAAAAAAATGTCAGATTTGGATTGTCTTTTCATTTATTCAGTGGGTTTGTTATAGTAAATCAGATGGCTATTTTTAGAAAGGAGAGAAAGGTTCACATTTAGTATTTTGTTTGATGCTGGCATAAATCCCAAAACTTTTCACTGTCTGTCAGCAGATGAGTGAGGATGGCCACTTCTGCTGAGTCCTTGCCTTGTAGTTTTGATAGTCTACCAACTTGAGAGTATTGCCAAGATTACCACATTATTTTCTAGGAACCCTCCTCAATATCTGTTTTCAAATGTCTAAGTTATTACTTGAAAGATCTCTGTTCGTTAACATTAAATCAAGGCCCTATTTCATTATGCGAAAAATGACTTAAAGCTTTCATATTCACATTTCCTTCTTTATTTTCACTGTACAGACTTCAGAGTCATATCAGGCATAGAATATTGATAGTACAAAATGTGCCAGAATGCTCCAACACATGATTTTTTGGTGTTATTTTAAGCATAAACCTGTTTCTGTAGCACAGTCCATCATGGATTTTTTAAGACTTATATTTAAGAATTATGATTTATTATCTGAAATTCATACTAAATTTACTAAATTCTTAAGACATTGGCAAAGGGTCATCTGCCCCTTGTCCAGAACACATGATGATTTGCCAGGTCAGGGTAATATGGTATGGCAGGCTTTTCTTTTGTTCTGAGCCTGCCACCATTCTCTGACTCAGTATTGACTCTCTGCCTGACCTTTACTTCCTGACCCCAGGAGAACATAGCTATTAGCCTCTTCTAATGGTATTCCTCAGCCCCCAAGGTAGCCATCTTGGACAGAATCCCATAGACTTGCTTTGAACCTACCTACTTTAAGTAGTGATCATTTGGCTTAAGGAGACTTAGGCTTTCTAAGCACACCAATTGCTGAAAAGGATAGATTGATCTCACAACTGAACTGCCTCCTCTCACAATCCACCAAGATCCTTGCTTTTAAAAATTTCCAAGCAGGAACCAGATTCCAATCTCTTTGTTCACTAATGTTTCCAGTCTCCACAGGACACTTTACAAACTCTGCAATCACCTCATCATGTCATTCATTTCTGGTTCCTTAGTTTAACAAATATTTAGCTGTAAAGTTAAATGTCTGTCTGAATTTCAGACACTCCAATCTTTCTTTGCTCAAGGGTGCGGAGCAATTCCTTTCTCTTCTTTACCTGTTGGGGAAAGGAAATGAATGATACAATACTTTTCATATCATGATCCATCTCAAATCCCTTTTCCAATTTATTTTCTACTGTATAGAGGCAGGAGGTCAGTCATTGTGATTCAATAAAATTGTTACATCATTTCTTCCATTTTAAATTTAGCATAGATGTATTTTAGATTTTTTTTTTGGAAGGTAAATATGCTTCTTGCCAATGATTTTCATTATTGGGGCTTCAGCAGAATTTCCACAACAATAGGAAAACTTCCCTCAACATCCTGTTGCATTCCTTTATGGAGTAGTCAGCAGGTTGGCAATTTTCACAGTTTTGAAAAGAGTTAAATATTCTTATTAAGCAATTACTAACTTTCTGTTCACATGTTTCTGACTAAATTTCTGCAAACTTACTCCTGTGAAGTGATTGAAGTACGTGTTAAAAGAAATCATGGAACCGTAGCAAGGGATTTCTGCCAGAGGTTACCCATGGAACCAAAAGCCAGAACATTCCAGCTCACTGGAACAGCTGAAACTCAAATATCAGAAGTAGAAATAAAGTTGAGAGTAACAGATTAAGAAGACTGGGGCTTAGTAAAGATGAAATGAGGGAATTGATTGGGAAGAAGTAAGAGGAGGCTAAGGAGAAAAGCTGTAAACCTTTGTGGATATTTAGGGTTTGTGTTAATGGTTTGTGGTATGTGCATGTATTTGAGTTGGCCTGGATTAAAGAGTCAGCTAACCATGAGAGAAATGAATACATTTTTCTTATTTAAATGGATTTTTTGGTTGGAAACCCAAGATGCCTATGAGAATGAAATTTAAGGTTTCTTAGATATCTCTAAGGCTAATAGGCTATATAGTAAGCTCCTGGCAAGTTCTTATCTCTTATTTATGGTAACCTAAACCAATCTATTTTAAACATGATGCTCTCTGGGAAAGCAACAATAATATATACAATACCGTGAACCCCAATGGGTCCAGAAGGCAGATTTTAGTCCACAATATGAAACCAAATTATGAACCAGGGAGTAAATGAAGAACACTCTAAATTATAAATGACAGTCTAGAGTTTTTCCAAAAAAGAGGTTGGCACACTTTCAAAATCTTACCCAGCATTTGTATACAGACAGAGAGCAGATGAAAAGTGGTAATATAATGACAACCATGAGAAATAGCAGCTGATTTCAAGGAAGGCGAAAGGACTCCTTGCGTAAAGGAGAAGCAGATTAGGGACAATTTACCCAGGACAAGATACCTTGCGTGTCTCATGAATTCTTTAGTTCAATAATTCATAATCAAAATGATAACCCCGAAGTTATCATTACAGAAGTTAAGTAATTTTCTTTAAAAAAAAAAAGGTGGTTTTCAAAGAGTGATATTGTGAAAAGGATTTGCTTCAAAATCCATGCTAAAGGGGTGCCTGGGTGGCTCAGTGGGTTGGAGCCTCTGCCTTCGGCTCAGGTCATGATCTCGGGGTCCTGGGATCGAGCCCCGCATCGGCCTCTCTGCTCAGCGGGGAGCCTGCTTCCCTCTCTCTTTCTGCCTGCCTCTCTGCCTACTTGTGATCTCTCTCTCTGTCGGGTAAATAAATAAAATCTTTAAAAAAAAATCCATGCTAAATAGTTGATCTTCCTGATAATGCTAAGCATATTAGGTTTTGTTACTTGTTTTCCAGATGACACATTTGAATCTTTGAAGGTTTGGTTGGAAAATGACTGGCAGATTGCTGATGAGGAAAGTCATTAATTTGGAATTCCTGTGTCTCACCAACAGAAAGAAGTATGACTGATGAGTGGCTATGTTTGGAATGGTGGTAAAGGGAAGGGGCAGGGTCTGAGACTTGTACTCATTGCAAGCCTGTAGAGTTAGATTCTGAACTATGAAACCTTTGAAACCAGATTTCTCATTGCCAATCAATGAGTGGTACTTGCTGAATTTTGCAGTGTGGTTCTCCATATTTATCCACAGCCCAGGTTACTGAGGTCAAGATTAAGAGGTTAGTTTAGGAAAGGGGAATGGAGCCAGAAAGACCTTAGGACTCAGTTGTGTCTAGGGGACCAGCTAATTTGAGGGCCCTCTCTTATAGTTGCTGGTGCTGCTTGTATTCTGCTTCTCACCACAGGAGGCTCCATTGTAAAACTGAATAGTGAGAGTAGTAGAAAACAGTATTTTCATCTTTTTTTTTTTTTTTGCCTTAGCTACAAGAGACTTCACAACTAAAGCTGGTGTTGAAATATGGCAGCCACCTTTTGCCACATTAAAAAAAAATTGCAACTCTTTCAGGTTGTACCAATTTGCTTATTTTTTTTCCCTTTATTGTCATCTTAATGGGTTGGTTCTTTGTCTTCTGTTGTATGTCCTTTATAATAATAAGTTTTTATGGAAAATTAACATGAAGTACTCTATAGGTTTCTTGCTATAGAAAGAAATTTTTAAAAAGGGAGAAAATTCCAAAAGAAAAAGGTAAGAAAAAAAGGGTAGAATATTTCAAACAATGGAAGGACCGTGATTGTGAACAACAATGTTAGAAAATGGTGAATGAAACCTAAAAGCTCTCATATGTGTTGGAAAAAATATTGAAGGCACCTGAGCTATGCCCTTTGAAACACAGATTGTCCTGGGTCATAATACTCAGTCTATGAGACTCATTGTGGCATGATACTGCCTTGAACTGGCCCCAGCTGTATTCTTACTCATTCACCATTGACATGGTCCTTAGTGAAATGCAGATAGATTGGATTTTGACTTTGAGTGTGATATTTGGGTAATATGTAATCACAAAATGCTTTTTCCTTCCTCCTTCCCTCCCTTCCTTCCTTTCTTCCTTTCTTTTGACATAAGGGAGAGAATCTGTCTTTCCCTATGGTCCATGCAGAGCTTCTTTTATTGGTGTATAATTTTAGTTATGTTTTTAAGTTATTGAGAAATTGCAAGATTGTGATTAGTATGCCTTGCTTTTGGTATTGTAGGCAAAACACTTAAGAGTGAATGTTTCTTAGGATGAAATTGAAGATATAAAAGATTTTTTTTTAATTTTAAGGAGTGGAATTATATGGACACAGCTGATGAAGTAATTTACAGCTAAAGTAATTTCAGTGAATTCTAAGCTGCGGTGAGATTATTCTCCTATGAATTGAAAAGAGAGGTGCTTCTCAGTTCCACTGCCTTTTCAGTTTAGGGGATTTTCAACCTGATTACTTTAGTGAAGCAAGTAATTTTAAAATAAAATATATTTATATACTAAAAATGCTCAGGTTTAAAGGCCTTATATTATTATTTTGAGCTTAATATTTCCAGTATGGCTTCTAATTCGTGTTCATCATTCTTCCAAGAATTTAGTTCCTATTTTTGAATCATTTTTGTTATTCTTCTCTGGGTTATTTAAATTCTCTCTATATACCAACAGTAAAGTAGCAGTAGTTTCCATAAGAATTGCTAAGTTATAAAAAAAAAAATAGGCAAAACACAGGAAAACCAAGACTGCTTAGCACCACATTATAGTCCTTCAACATTTATTCCAAACTTAACTATATCAGTATGTACTTTCTTCTCTCTGTAAAAGATAATAGCAAGCACAACCAAAAAAGTAACTTTTCATTAGATGTATGTATAGGTGTTCTCAGTAGATTAGTTTTAAGTTCAGGGCAGGGAAGGATAAACATAATCTGCAAGAGCAAGGAAGGATTATGAACTAATGAGCTGTGTACAGACAATATGAGTGATGTCTCTAGTCAAATAACTATCTAACTCAATGGTCATACTTTGACTTTTATGACATTAACCAAAAATTCTTTAAACTTCAATCTTCTCATGGGTTAAATAAGATAAAACATACATTCATAGAAGTGAGTTAGAGATTACCTGAGTGGTATATGGCTAGAGATAATCTGAGTGGTGGTAGAATGAGTTTCTTCTCAAAAGGTTTTTATGTCCTTCTTGTAAATAGAATTTTGGTAAATCTACTTAATTGGTCCTTCAGTCATGTCCAGTCTTTATGTACTTGAATCATAGGGTGAACGTAGCTTAGCACAGGATGAAAATAATTTTATAAATATATCTATGTTATGATTCATTAAGATTCCAAATTGTCTTTTTACTCTATTCATTTGGAAACTTGCTATGTATTTTTACCATTATGATTTCATATATATTTTCTTGTTCATATCATTCACTATAAATTGATAAAAACATCTTGAAAATTCTTGGCTTTGGTCTTATCTAAACAACTTATTGGAGGAGAAATGTGTAAGGTCATCTATATTTTGCAGCTTTGTAAAATTATCTTGGATAGGTTATCATATCCAGGGTTTTACACCCTATAATGCTATTTTAATTGTGAGTATGGAACAGATAGTGGTGATCACCATAGAGAAGAGTACAGTTTTGAGTATGGGTCAGTACCTGCCTATGGGTGTATATTTGAATGAGAGTAGTGGCTAAAGAGGCCTACTTAGTATTGATGAGGTGAACTTTCAGCATTTACTGTGTATTTCATGAAAATGTATTAAAGACATGTTAATATATTTTTCTTGATTTTTTTTTCTGAATCACCATGAAAATAAACTCCAAATCTTTGGCAAAGTCTGATGATATTTTTTTTAATGTTTTTTTATTTGTACAAATGTTACTAGAGCCATCAAGCTATTATAAACAATTAAATTAGTTTGATAAGGCTTATTTTATCAAAGCCATTAATGTTTTGTTTTTCAGTGCATTGTTTTATTCAAGGCATTTACAAATAAATCTCATTTAAAAAATTAGAATCATGATATAAATGTGCATTTGTGTATGTACTATTCTTTGAATACAGGACAAAACCTAGGTAATAGTATAGTTTGCCTCTTTATGCATTCCACAATAATTGAAAGTAATTCTTATGAAAAAAACACAGTGAACTTCAGAATGTAAATGAAAATAAAACTAAGGTTTAGTAATTGGTACAGAGGTTGTGTTTCATTAATATGTGTCTCATATAAGCAGATAGCATGTAAAAATAGATGGCATATCTGACCAAGAGTTTAAAATTACAAATTATACATAAAATGTGTGTAGGGAATTAATTGAGAAGCATAAGTTAAGGAGAAAACTAGTTGATGTACAACATTTGATAATCAGAGTCATTTTTCTACAATTGTTAAGTGTAATTTATCTCATAATGTTATACTTTGGTAAATTGTTACAACATTGTATGATATATGTAGCTTATTAACAGTTTCATTAATTGCTATTAGAGGAATGAAGCTATGAAAGCTGGTGCACATAGGAACAAATGTTGAGGCAGATGGTTGAAATTAGTGAAATGTGATCAGTTGCTGAACTGGTTTACTTAATTAGCTTTTCTACATCAGAATAGATGAAATAAATTTGTAATATTGTCTTCAGAAAATTGAAATTCAGAAGACAATCGTCATATATGGTAGTTTCAAAAATAACAAGACAAGCAGTGAAGAACTGTGGGCGCTGACCCATGACCATGAGTTTGTTCTGTACTGAGTCGGCTGAACAGTTTTGAATGAGTGGGAAATTTTCCCACTAGGGAATACCAATTGTACTGACATCTTTCCACTGCCTGTTAACAGGGAAAACAGAGGGAGAAGAGCAAGTGGAAGTTGGCCACTGCCTACAAAATTTCCTTGATGCTGTTACTTCTTAGTGAATAATTCTTGAATAATTCTTAGAGAAGCCGAAATAGATTTTTGGAATAAAAATTTTATAAAACAATTTCATCTTCAGTGGGATACCAGAAAATTCTAAGGCATTGAAATTGTAATAATTTTCATGCTCGGGCCAGTCTTGGCTATCCTACTGGGAATGGAAGAATCGTTTTTTTTTTTTTTTTTTTCAGGTACTTATCTTTGGTTAATTCTTATAGATTTGAATTTGGCGCCACACTCATAACATGAATGACAAACAGCTCAAGGTGGTGGAGTTTTGGTAGGAACATGGTTCATATATTGGAGAAAATATATGTTCTGAATTATTTAATAGAATTCTCCATATGCGAGAATGGAGAATATACATATATAAACCACATGGTTTATACCTGCTGAGATTTATGTAATTTTGGAACAATTTATCATCCCGTCCCACAAGAATGTTTTTCTGTATTTTCTTTTAAAGAAACACTTCCCTTTTTTATGTGTTTGTTCATATGAAACTGAATAATTATAAACATGTATGATCCATTAATGACACAGGTCCCCTTTTCCCTATTAGAATGTAAAGTGTGCTTTTTTCTGCTAGTTTTAGTTTATAAAGTTGTTTGTTGTTTGATTTAGGAACTACAGAGCTGCTGCTACTGGTCTTTTGGCCTTTGTCTTCTTCCCTGCCTTTATTATCACCCTTGGACTCAGGAAAGGAGGTAAGGGTAAGATTATTTTATTTATAATACATTTATAGGCACTGTGCCAAGAACCTTTGAATTTTTAAGGTTCAGAAAATATCTGCATCCTAGACTTTTAAAAACATATTTTTATAATATGAAGCCAAAGTTGAAACTGATAAGATTTTTACTTATTTAAAACATGTAATTAAAAAATCAATTGCTATTTTATTAAGCTCTTCCACAGTAAGATATAAATAGTATTTATTGTGGGAAGTGGGTTTATTTTTTATGTTCATTATAGGGAAAACTTTAATATAAAATGTAGCCATCTGACAAACTACTCTCTTATTTCCATGCTTTTATTCAACAAAGAAAACAAGGTGCATCTTTATCATGAGTTGAAGGCCATTAGATTCTAGCTGTTAATTCTAATATTCTTCATAAAGGACAAGAAAATATTAAGCATGATGCTAGCTGATTAAAATTGGGGAATAAAATTTAGGGAGTCTAGAGTGATTATCTGATTAATAAAGAAGCTTAATTTTATTCTTACAAATGATGACAAACCTAAGACAATGCTATTACAAATATTTTGCATGTGAAAAGTTTAGAGACAAAAAAATACCATAAACCATGTTATCAAGCCAACGATAATATCATTTTGATATTAAGGTACGTAGGACTGGCTCTATGCAAAATTTGAGTCAGCAAAGCTATTTTTGTAGATTAGAGAGTGTCTTGATGTTTAGGTTTTTAGCTTAAATAATTAAATATTATTTAATTATTCTCACTTAACTATTAGAATTATTGTTGCAAAACCATCATTTTCATGCATTAGGTTTGTAAAGCCTTAAGGGTAGAGACATTGCATCTTTATTCATCTTTCTAGTTATTGTAAAAAACAAACAAACAAACAAAACTTACAGGTGTTTAAAAAACATGTCTTGATTCAAAAGCTTTTTACTCTGAATGTTGGGAGTACTGGGAAAAGCTGCTCTACTTTAGATATAGATTACTCATAATCTAACAACAAAAATATGAGATCATCTATAAAATCATAATTTATTTGTTTTCATCAGAGAACTGAGGTTGCAAAGAAACTAGGATCACTGAATTTCAAAGAATGATAAGCCTCTCCAAAGAGAGGAGGTCCACAAAAGATTTGCCTCTGATAGAGCACAGCAAAATGAGGAGGCAGCCATACAATGACATAAGAAGAAAACAATTGTGCAATGGTTAATTTTATGTGTCCATTTAACTAGGCTATGAGATGCCCAGATATTTGGTTAAACATTATTTATTATTGAGTTTTATTGTTATTAAAATCATTATTGGATGTGTCTGTGAGGATGGTTTCTGAATGAGATTAACATTTGAATCTGTAGACTGAATAAAGCAAATTGACCTTTTTTTTATTTTTCTTTTCAAATTTTTATTTAAATTCTTGTTAGCTAGCATACAGTGCAATATTGGTTTCAGGAATACAATTGAGTCATTCATCACTTACATATAATACCCAGTGCTCATCATAACAAGTGCCCTCTTTAGTGTCCATCACCCATCTAGCCTATCCCCCATCTACATCCCTCTATCAATCCTCAGCTTATTCTCTATCTTTAAGAGTCTATTATGGTTTGTTCCCCCTCTCTTTTTTCTTTATTTCTCCCTTCCATATGTTCACCCATTTTCTTTCTTAAATTCCACATATGACAGAAATCATATGGTATTTGTCTTTCTTTGATTTATTTTGCTTAGCATAATACAAAGCTCTAGCTCTGTATTATGTATTGTAAATGGCAAGATTCATGCTTTTTGATGACTGAGTAATATCCCATTGCATACATACACTATTTCTTTATCCATTCATCAACTGATGGACATTTGAGCTCTTTCCATAGTTTGGCTATTGTTGATAATACTGCTATAAACATCAGGGTGCATGAATCCCTTTGAATCAGCATGTTTGTATACTT
>JAPYYJ010002248.1:0-13085 GCA_028533885.1 Nasua narica | reverse complement strand
TATTTCATTTAGTATTTCCTTAAGTGTCATCCTTGTGCCATATAAGTCTTTCTTTTTTAAAGGCTGAATGATACTGCATGTATATACTACATTTATTCATTCTTTATTCATTTATTTCTCTATGAACATTTGGGTGGCTTCTATATCTTGACTATTGTGAACAATACTGCAGTGAACACAGGAGTACTAATATCTCTCAAGACCCAGGTTTCAAATTTTTTTAGTAAATACCTAGAAGTGGGATTGGTGGATCATATGGTATGACTGTATTTTTAATTTTTTGAGAATCCTCCATAACATTTTTCATAGCGGTGGCACCATTTTACATTCCCACAAGGATTCCAATGTTTCCACTTCCTCAACAAAACGTTTACTGGGTTTTTTGTTTGTTTGATAGTAGCCATCCTAATGGGTGTGAGGCAGTATCACATTGTGTTTTGACTTACATTTCTCTAATGATTAGTGGAGTTGAGCATCTTCTTTAGACTTCTTAGCGATTTCTATCTTTTTTGGAGAAATGTCTGTGCAAGTTCTTTGTCCATGTTTTTATCAGGTTATTTTGTTCTTGTTGGATTGTAGGAGTTCTTTCTATATTCTGAATTTTTAAGTCATTATTAAATATGTAATTTGCAAGTATTTTCTTCCATTCTAAAGATTGCCTTTTCACTGTTGATTGTTTCCTTTGATGTGCAGGCTTTTTAAAGTTTGATATAGTCCCATTTGTCTATTTTTGCTTTTGTTTCCTATGCTCTTGGTGTCATATCCAAGAAATCATTGCCAAATCCCATGCCATGAAACTTTTCATTGGTGTTTTCTTCTGGGAGTTTTGTTGTTTAGCCATTAGTTTAAGCCTTTAATCAATTTTGAGTTAATTCTTGTATATGATATAAGGTAATTTTTTATATAGCTTCATTATTTTGCATGTAGATAACAAGTTTTTCCACCACTGTCTGTTAAAGAGACTGTCCTTTCCCTTACTGAATGGTCTTGGCACCCTGACTGAAAACTATTTGACCCAATACGTGAAGGTCAAGGCATCTTTGCATTCCAGGAAAAAAAAATCCCACTTAGTCTTGGTATATAATTCTTCTAATGTGCTGATGAACTTGGTTTGCTAGTATTTTGCTGAGGATTTTTGCATCAATATTCATCAGGGATATTGGTCTATAGTTTTTTTTATTGAAGTATAATTGACCTTTAACTTACTATGTTTCAGGTGTACAAAGTAATGATAGAATATTTGTATAGAATTTGTAGTTTTCTTTTGATGTCTTTGGCTTTGGTATTGGAGTGATGCTGTCCTCACAGAAGGACTCTGGAAGTGTTCACTTCTCCAGTTTTTTAGAGGAGTTTAAGGAGGATTTGGTGTTAATTCTTCTTTAAATGTTTGGTAGCATTCCCCAGTGAAACCGTCTGATCCTGGGGTTTGTTGGCAGATTTTTGATTACAGATTTTGATTTCGATCTCCTTACTAGTCTGTTCAAATTTTTTATTCATGAATCAGTCTTAGCAGGTTGTTTATTTCTAGGAATTGATCCATTTCTTGTAGGTTATTCAATTTGTTGGCATATAAGTGTTTGTAGTATTCCCTTATAATCTTATTCATTTCTGTGGCATTAATTGTAATGTCCCATATTTCAGTTCTAATTTTAGTTATTTAAGTAGACCCCCTTTTTTCAAGTAATCTAGCTCAGGGTTTTCAATTTTGTTAATCATTTCAACCATCCAACTGTTAGTTTTATTGATATCCCTGTTGTTTTTTTCTGTTCTCTATTTTGTTTTGTACTCTAATCTTTAGTATTATCTTACTCATGGCAACTTTGAGTTTCTTCTTTCTCTAGTTGATATAAAGTTAGATTATTGCTTTGAGACTTTCTTCTTTCTTAATGTAAGCATTTACACTTACAATCTTCCCTTTTGATATTGTGTTCACTTCATCTCATAAATTTAGGCTTATTGTTTTTCCATTCTCCTTTGTCTCACAATATTTTCTAATTTCCCCTGTGAATTCCTTGACAGAAGAATTTGGCCAAATTGGTTTTTATGAATTCCAGACAGTTGTTGAACTCCCAAGTCTGTTTCCATTTACTATTTTATTATTTATTTATTCCTTGGTTTTCCTCATGATAATTTTAGTGAGGTCTCTAGACAGAGATGAAGCAACAATCTTTGCTCGGTCTGCAATCCTGGCTGAGACTTAACTGATTCTTAAAGTTTCTTGAGCATCTATTTTATATAGATAACCCATCTAGGATAGTTCTCATTAAGAAGACAGGGTGCCTGGGTGGCTCAGTTGGTTGGATGACTGCCTTCGGCTCAGGTCGTGGTCCTGGAATCTCAGAATCCAGTCCCACACTGAGCTCCCTGCTCTGCGGGGAGCCTGCTTCTCCCTCTGACCTTTCTCCTCTCATGCTCTCTCCCTCTCTCATTCTCTCTCTCAAATAAATAAATAAATAAAGAAGAAAGAGTAGACACTGAAAAAATAAAATAAAATAGAAGAAGGAGGAGGAGGGTGAGGGGGAGGGGGAGGAGGAGGAGGAGGAGGAGGAAAGAAGAAGAAGGAGAAGGGGAGGAGGAAGAGAGTAGCTTTGTGCCAAAGGCTAGGGACTCCTGAACCAGACCATCTGGGTTCCAATTTTGGCTGTGCTCTTTTCTAACTGAGACTTTGAGTATGGTACTTACACTCTTGTATCTTAGTTTTCTCATCAGTCAAATGAGAATAAAAATAATAAATGACTCGCAGAGTTATTGGAAGGTGAAATGAGTTAATATTTTTAATGTGCTTAGGTCAGTACTTGGCATAGCTATTTCAGTATTTGGAAATTAGAGGTGCCTGGGTGGCTCAGTGGGTTAAAGCCTCTTTAAGTGGTTTAAGATTATGTGTTATGTACGAGGACACAACTGTTGCAATTAATTATTATTCCTATTAAAAATGAGTATTGGGGCGCCTGAGTAGCCACTCAGGCACTTAGTGGGTTAGGGCCTCTGCCTTTGGGTCAGGTCATGATCTCAGGGTCCTGGGTCGAGCCCCATATCGGGCTCTCTGTTAAGCAGGGAGCCTGCTTCCTCCTCTCTCTCTGCCTGTTTCTCTGCCTACTTGTGATCTCTCTCTCTCTGTCAAATAAATAAGTAAAATCTTAAAAAAATTGGAGGTTAATAAATTTGAATTTCAGGAAATGAAATGTATCTGAAAATGTGGCCCCTTGAATTTGTCTCACTCATACCTAGTACAGAGTTCCCTGAATACAATTACATTAAAAAAATTTTTTTTCTGCTTAGAAATCAACTAAAATTCAGTGGTGACCACTTTCAGTAGGTGGTTAATAAAAAGCAAATATTCCTGACAAGGTACACAGGCATCATAGTCACAAGTGAAATAAATTCATAGAAAGTCAAACTAACAGAGGCAAGAGGCACAACCTGGCAAAAAAAACACTCAAGGAAACAGATTCCAAACATTTGTTTCCTTTTACTTTTATTAATCATTGCATCCTCACAGCCAAAGCTTGAGGAGAGTAAGAACTCTACCTAGTTAAAGCCCAACCAAAAGACCATAATAAATAGCGAAAAATATAGTTATACAAAATTGCAGTATTTTTTAGAAAGAACTTTTGACATTGTTTTCCTATAAGCATTTTGACAGGTGTTTTTAATCATATAACAGTCATTATTTGTTCACTTACAATTTAGCACATTGTACATTATCAAGGCTCAAGTGTGTTTATTTCTGAGTCAACACTGTGAGCTTAAATCTTTTCCAAAGGCAAATCCCATTAAACTTTTCTTTAAAGAAAATGAGGGAAGGCCCACAAGGCAAAAAGTATTTTGTCTCCTAAGACTGAGGAAAGAGAAATACACCAGTACAGTAAAACCAGTAAGCCTGATTTATCATTATTCAGTCAATGGCTGCCATAATGCCAGAAAATGAGGTTGACATGTGATTCCTCTTTTTTTTTTCTTTTGAAATAATCTCAAACTTACATAAAAGCTACAAGGACAGCACAAAGACCATTTTGTCAACCATTTGGGTAAAGTTGTCAACAGGACACTCCGTCACCCCCAAACACTTCAATGTATTATTTCCCGCACAAAAATGCGTTCTCCAACACAACCATAATACAGCCATCAAAATTAGGATATTCACACTGATACATTAGTTCCATCTAATCCTCAAATCTCATTCACATTTTGCCAGTTGTCCTATTTTGCCCTTAGAACACAAGGATCCAGAAGAGAATCAGGCATCCCATTGAGTTAACTGGTCTTGTTAGTCTCATTTAGCCCCCAACAATTCCTTGGTGTTCTCTTGAACTTCATGACCTTGATGCTTCTGAAAGTTATAGGCACTGAAATTTGGATACCTTTCTTACCCAACTCAGGCTGCAGCACCTCATTCAGAGCTGACTCTACTGAAGACCTCCCACTTGGGCTGGATGCCCTAAGTCGGGCTGCTGTTGCTACTGCCACCACAGTGACACCACCTCGCCCTGCTTAGGCTCCAAAACCCTTGCACTGGGCCTCCCACCCATGCAGGCACCCCTATCACTCCACTGAGGCACCAGCACCCTGTACCTGGATGTCCCACCACAGACACCGACCTCACCCTGCTCAGGCGCTGATACCCCCGCAATAGGACCGTTTTTAGCTCCCTACTCCCTGGGTGAGTTGTCTCATACAAAGGCTGAATTGCTGAGGGAGAGAGGGATAACAGGAAAAAGAAGAGGACAGCTTTAGACAGTGTTAAGAAACATGTTTTAGGGGCACCTTGGTGGCTCAATGGGTTAAAGCCTCTGCCTTCAGCTCAGGTCATGATCTCAGGATCCTGTGATGGAGCCCCGAATTGAGCTCTCTGCTCGCCAGGGAGCCTGCTTCCCCCTCTCTCTCTGCCTGCCTCTCTGCCTACTTGTGATCTCTCTCTCTCTCTCTCTCTGTCAAATAAATAAATAAAATCTTAAAGAAATATGTTTTAGTATCTGTCTAAAAACGAATTGTAGCAGACAAAAGTCTGAACCAGTTGATGAACTGAAGTCATTTTACTAAGCAGAAATAACAAATTTTAGACAGAAAAATCTTTTAGTTTATATCATGAATCCCAAAGGAGTATTTTGTGATATTAAAATGGGTGGTTACATTTGACTATGGTTATTTTAAAAACATGCACAGAAAATTCACTCAGTCTTAAACATTTTATGTATATATACAAAAAATGATATTGAATCTACTTTGCTCTAACTAAAAAATGAAATCAACTAAAATTATATAAAACGATATACGTAATTTAAATTAATACGCTATAAAATTTGGGTTCTTGTTTTATAATGATGTGTTAGTGTTCTCTAGAAAAACAGAACCAATAACATATATATGTATGTATATATACATATATATATATACAAAAATATGAAATTTATTGAAATATATGAAATTTACTGTAAGGAATTGGCTCATGTGATTATGAATGCCGAGAAGTCCCAAGATCTGCAGAGTGATTCGGCAAGCAGAGACCCAAGAGAGCCAATGGTTTAGTTCTAGTCTCAGTCCAAAGGCCTGAGAACCAGGAGAATCAGTGGTATTATTTCCAGTTTGTAGGCCAACAGGTGCGAAAATAGGCCAGGAAGAGGCATTGTTTCAGCTCAAGTCTAAAGACGAGAAGAAGCTCAAAAGTAATCAGGAAGGAGGAGGTCCCTCTTACTCCCAGGAAGGTCAGCATTTTTGTTCTATTTGGTCATTCCACTGTTTGGATGAGACCCACAGATATTGAGGTGAGGGGCAATCTGTTTTACTCAGTGTACTGATTTAAATGTCAGTCTCATCCAAAAACAACCTTGCAGAAGCACCCAGAATAGTATTAAGCCAAATATCTGGAACCCTCATGGTCTAGCCAAGTTGACATATAAAATTAGCCATCACAGGGGCACCTCGGTGTTTCAATCTGACTCTTGATTTGAGCTCAGTCCCTATCTCTGGGCCCTGAGATCAAAATTAACCATTACAAATGGCAACCTCAATGTTCCTACATTGAGGGGAAAGAAACCCTCTTTCCTACAGGAAACTACTAGTCCATGCCACCATCACTTCTTTTTTTTCTTCTTACACCTATAACAAAATTTAGCATCTTAACTACTTTTAAGTGTGCAGCTCAGTAGTGTCAAATATATGCACATTGTGGTGAAGTAGATCTCCAGAACTGTTTCATTTTGCAGAACTGCAATTCTACGCTCCTTAAACAACTCTCCTTTCCCCTGCCCCTAGCCTCTCAGTCACCATGCTTTCTCTTTCTCAGAGCATGACTATGTCAGATACCTCATAGTAGTGGAATCATAATAGTATTTGTCATTTTGTGACTGGCTTACGTCACTTAACAGAATGTCCTCAAGGTCCCCCCCCCCCATGTTATAGTATTTGACAGGATTTTCTTTCTTGTCAAGACTGAGTAATATTCCACTGTACACACACCACATTTTCTTTATCTGTATCTATTAGTGGACATTTAGGTTGTGTTCACCTCTTGGCTACCGTGAATAGTGCTGCTACGAACATGGATGTTCAGGACCCTACTACTAATTCTCTGGGGTAAATTTCCAGAAGTGGGATTGCTGGGTTGTGTGGTTCACCATCACTTCTTACCTGGGCTATTGTAAGAGCCTCCCTGGTTTCCCTTGTCCTCAGCTCCAGGTTCATTCTATTTTTTTCCATAGGTCCTAAAATTATCTTTCAAATATTTAAATCAGGTCATGTCATTTTTTCTGTTTAAACCTCCAACAGAGACCTCTAGTTTCTGCCTGGGAACTAGAAGTGCCACTCCCAATCTTACAAAGAAAAAAACCCCTTCAAGTTCATGGCTTTTACTGAACTCGTCAGGCTACTGAGGTCTTAAGGCAAACAGTTATCTAAGGAAAGACAGGCATTTTCTGGGAGAGAACAGATGCAAGCATTTGCTTATCTGGGGGGAGACACAGCGGCTAAGAAGAATTTTTTCTTCTTTTGTAATTTATCATTTTCAGAAAAATCTCCATTAGGGAATATTGACATTCTGAAAAACAATTTCACAGATAATTAAAATGTAATACTTGAATTTCTAAAGCTTTTCTTTTATTCATTTGCAATGAAATCTTTCTAAAATGTGCTCTACTTTACCCTGATTTATTACATAGAGTATACATACCATTATTGGTCTTTTTTTAGGCTAGAGGATCACTCTGAACCTAGGTGTTATATCGTGCTAGAAGACCATCATATCCTGAAGGGCCATCACACCATGAGAGGCCCTTGACTTCATTTAAAGAGATACTTCTCTAACTGGTCTTCTGTTCCTTCAGGAAAGCCCCTCAAGGCTGTCCTTTCCAGTGGTAAGGCCTTCTCTTTGGAAAGAGCAAGGGAAATGTCCAATTACCTTAGCTTTCAGATGAAAACTACCAGTAGACCCAGTAGGAATGGAGTGGACTGGAATGCATCTAAGTCCCTGGTCAATCTTGTACCCATATGATTGAACTCACCTGCCCTTTCAAGGCTTTGAGAACATATCTGAGGAGTGACATACCCACTAAACTTAAGAGAGTGTGTAAGCTTATCCAGATCTAGTTATAATGCTTTCCTAGAATTATGTGTGGTAGTTTACCATGAGTTCGTACTTAACGAAGAGCTCCTTGCTAAAGGTCTTTAGATCACCAGAAATCTATGAATGGACTCCAATGAATTCACTTTGAAATTACAGACAAAATTTTGTATGTGCTTATGCTTGACTTTTCTGGGAAGAAGGTCCAATATTTTGTCAGATTCTCAGAGGGAATGAAATAAGCTGTTACCCTCTAACTCTGAAGAAACAGAAGTGATGAAGTGAGTTACACTAGTCTTTTAGACAGGCTCAGTCTGAGCTGAGCATCAGATGTAAATAAATTCAAGTGCAAGAGTTACCTCTATGGGGTTTGCTCCTAAGGCATGTATAAGTGTATGTCACACTCAAGTTATAATGCTCCCCACATAGTGTCCTGCACCTTTCTTTTCTTCGCCAATATATCACGGACATCATTTTAGGCTTTTTATTTTTGCATTTATGGAACTATGCTAATCTTTTTAATGATTACATGGGATTCTGCTGTATAGCTATACCACAATTTATTTATCCGGCACTCCCTTAATAGATACCTAGATTTTTTTATTCTACTTTTTTTGTTGTTGTTGTGGACAGTGCAGTACCGTATATCTTTGTAGTTTTGACTTTGCATAATGTATAGCCGTGCCTTTTTGCTCATTCCCTTCCAACACAGGCCATTCTTATTATCTTTGGGGAATTTTCCAGAGTGATAGGTGAAAACTATGTCTTGTGCTTTTGCTTATTATTTATTCCCTTAAAGATTTCCATATATCTATAGAGTATTTGCATTTGTTTTTCCATGAAATGTATGTTTCCATTTGCCTCAATAAATATATCTTTACAGTGTTAAGTGTTATGAAAGTGAGAAGCCCAGAGTGCTAAGGGCTATACTCCCCATTTACCAATGGATATGCAATTTGATCCTACTCTAGAACAAATTACTCATGTGTCTATTTTCTCTTTTCAACTGTTTTTTTTTTTTTAAAGATTTATTTGAGAGAGAGAGTGCATGTGCAAATAAGTGGGGAGAAAGGCAGGAGGAGAGGTAGAGAGAATCTTAAGCAGACTCCCCACTGAGGGCAGAGCCTGATGACAGGACTCCATCTTACAACCCCAAGATCATGACCTGAGCTGAAATCAAGAGTTGGATGCTCAACCAACTGAGCCACCCAGGTGCCTCCCTTTTCAATTATTTTTTGCAGCATCAGTTAAGAAATCAGATAGACATATCTATCAGATAGAAATATGATAGAAAAGTTGATTACCAAAAAAGTAATGATGCATTGATGCACTGAGTAAAGATACATTAATATCCAAGGTGACATTTCCAGAAATCCAGAAATACCAGGAACAGAGGAAATCAGGAAACAAAAATCTCTATAACATGATTTCAACTTAAGTATGAGCGTATTTAAGGAAATGTTCATAGTGATTTCCTATTTCTGTTGTTTTTTTTTTAAAGTAAAGAATGCTTTGCTGTAACTATAGCTTTCATCATTATCTATAAAAAAATAATTTTGTGTCCTACAGTGAAAACTTACAAAACTTTGAAAAGGTTGTGATTTTTAAATGTGAACTTTGAAGTTTTATTCTTGAAGTAATCTTTCTGCAAGTTTTTGGCAGTTGTACTATTTCTTTTAATATTTTATTTGATTCTTTGAAAGTATATTAAGAATGTGGTCCCATATGAAGAAGACAGTCAAGCTCTGTGATGAAGGCAATGCTTGGTAGATCATATGTTTTTCTGTGACTTTCAGTATGGTTTTGATAAAATCGTGTTTCAATTCAAGGAGTATTTATTTGTTTTATTATCTGCACAGCTCTAAGCTAGATGTTTCATCTAACTCACTTGGAGTTTGCCGAGGACCCATTACCAGTGTGAAATATAAATAGGAATATATTACATTGAGGGCCTGGAGGTGGGGCCAAGGAGGTGCCAAGGAGGAGGAAGTAAACAGGTGAAGGAGTGTTCTAGGCAGAAGGACAAGCCCATAGGTGAGAAAGAGCCTGGCATGTGAAGGGGTCTGAGAGAAGTTAAGAGTGGATGAAATATCTAGCCAGGGATTCATGTGAGGAGAGAGATAGGGCTGGAGAGATAAGACAGGTCAGGTCATGCAGGGGCTTTATTCTATGCTAAGGACTATAGACTATCTTCAGAGAAAAAAGTAACTATGTATGATGGTGGATGTTAACAAAGACTTGCTCTGATCAGTTTGAGATATTTACATATATTGAATAATTATGTCATACACCTGAAACTAATATAACATTATAGGTTAATTATATGTCAATAAAAAAAGAAAATACTTTTGGAATAAGATCAACAAATTCAATTAAACCTTACACTTCATCTGTAGAAGGACTTTTAATACATTGCCTTCATAAGTCACATGCTTCTTTTTTATGTACGAAAAGATACATATCAAGTCACATCCCATGTGAGGATATAATTAGTGAAAAATTCTGTTAGAAGAATAAATGGACTTTCCTATTTATAGAGGTGACAAAAGAAATAACATCTAAAGAATATAGTGGTTTAAAATGGAGAAGCTAGGAGCGCTTGGATGGCTCAGTCAGTTAAGTATCTGCCTTCGGCTCAGGTCATGATTTCAGGGTCCTGGGATGGAGCCCCAGTCAGGCTCCCTGCCAGTGGAGAGTGCTTCTCCCTCTTCCTCTCCTTTTGCAGCTCCCCCTGCTTTTGCTGTAAACAAACAAACAAACAAATAAAATGGAATAGCTATTCCCTCTGCTGAGCAAGAAAGGAGGTCTCTGACTCTTCTTCCTTCCCCCAAGACCCTAACTCGTTCTTCTCCCCAAATACCAGTCCCTCAACGCCACCCACCCCATCTGTCTCAAAAGCCAGACATATAAATATACAGGTTCTCCTCTGTGGGAAGTGAGGTCTCAATGAGGATTCAACTAGAATAGAGAGGGGCGGTCCCTCCAGTAGTTTATTTTCATCTACTGCTAAGATGTAACACTATGGGGAAAAGAGAACCCTATCCAAAGCCAGGGAGCCGGTGCCAGAGAAAAATTATTTTTAAGCATAGCACAGAACTTGTTGCTAAGTTTCTCAACTTCCCAGCTTCCACAAACACCTGGATTGCAGTGAAAAGAGAGATTACTATAAAAAAAAAACAACAACAACAAAAAAAAAAACCAGGAGAAATCTCCATAGGGCATTGACAACAAAAGGAAGCCTTGTTTCCTAAATGAGATAATAATTGGGAGTGAGGAGTGCTCCCCACTTGAGGATACAGCCGCCTTAGGGCAAGTGGGTCCTGCCCATGTTGGTGCCTCTGACTGGCAGCAGCAGGCTTGGCTGATGCTCAGCACCTGTGCCAAGTTCTGCAGCACCTGCTTATTCACCTGGCGGCACCAGAGGAAGGAGGAATTTGAAAGAACTGCAGGTTGTAAAACAGTTGATTGGGAGAACAAAAAATATATATATTATTTTGTTATTGTGGTTTTCATCCCACTTTTTTTTTCCCTGAGCTGGTATATTCTAGGAACTATGGATTACAAGAACTTCAGACTCCATCCCTTCTATATCTTTCTCCATGTCACTGCTCAAGCCTTCTTGAGCTGTCAGTTGGACTATTGCAAGATCATCCCAACCGGTCTGCCTGCCTCCCCCATTTCTAACCCATCAAATGCACCTTCACCAGATTGTCTTCCAGACTAATCAGTGTCGCCATGTCACCACATGATCAAATTAAGTCCAAACAGCTCCTGGTCTCCCTGGTAATTTGGTTGCACCCCACCTCTCCGCCTTGAGCTCTGATTAAACAGCCTCTTTCCAAGGCTCCCAGTATCCTATCCTCAGGTCTTGGCCTCTTCCCCATCTGGGTGTATTGTGATGCTGCCACTTCTTCAAGGTTTCCCGCAAAGAGCATCTTCTCCATGAAGCTCTTCCCGACTCCCAGCATTGCTCTGTTCTCACAGGCTTGTGTCCCCACAGCACATTGCTTACACCTCTCCTTTAGAAATGAGGGTTTATAAAGCATCCCCTCCGTGCCAGGCAAGATTGGATAGGCATGACCTCAAGGAGCTTGTGTCTAGAAGAGAAGACAGACATGCAACAGACGAAATGTATAATGAACTGGAAACTGATGCACCAAAACTGAAATACTTTTTTTTTTTTTTAAGATTTTATTTATTTATTAGTCAGAAAGAAAGAGAACAGCAGGCAGAGAAAGAGAGAGCATCTTGGCAGGGAGCCTGAGGCAGGACTCGATACCAGGACCCCAGGATCATGACCTGAGCTGAAGGCAGGTGCCCAACCGACTAAGCCACCCAGGCACCCCTGAAACACACTTTTATCAACACCTGATAACACTCTTAGGTAAATGGCAAATTCAGTCTGATCCTGAGTTATCTGTGTATCTCCCACACTTCCCATCACCAATCAATTGCACTTTGCCTGAGAAAGTGTCTTACTCTGTCTAGATCCAGAGCAGTAATTCATACACTGCCTGGCACACAGACATTTTTTTTTCCAACCAAATGAATTTCAATTTAAATAGAAGAAACAGGAAGTCTTGTTCATCTCCAGTCCACATCCTTCTGTCATCCCCAATGGCCTGGGAAACCTACATTCACTTTACTCTCCCAGCAGGAGAAACAATAGTGCTTGGCCATTTACAGGGGTACTGAGTAGCCTCCAGCTACATCCTTGTCTAAATTTGAAAAGCCAGTATCAAAATCATCCCTGGAAACTATTTTCCACAGGCCCCAATATCTTCAAGTTTCTTGAAATAGGAACAAGAAGCAAAACATAAAACATAGCAAACAAGAAACAAAACTAAATAATTACATCAGAGACAGATATAACCTATTTAAATACCAAAGTGTTGGCGTTAAGTACAATAAGAGGATTATAAAAAAGAGCTAAAATAGTCAAAGTCATGGGAGCAAAGAATTGTGGTAGCTAGGGATGGGGGTTGGGGAAATAGAGAATTGCTAATCAATGGCTATAAAAGTTCAGTTAAACAAGATAAGTTCTAGATATCTGCTGTACAACATTGTGTCTATCAATAACAATACTGTGTTGTGCACTATAAAATCTGTTAAGAGGGTTGATCTTATGTTAAATTTTTTCACTATAATTAAAAAATTACCAAGTGCTAGACCATGAAATCCATGAATTAAAGGGAAGATGTGCAACAAAAGCAGATTCTGATAATTACATTCTGTAGGATGAAAGAAAGTCAAAGTATGGTTTATAATCTCACAACAATATTCAAGTTATACACACACACACAGTGTACAGTTGAAAAAGGTACTGTACTTGGTATCAGAAGATGTGGATTCTAGTTCCTGTTTGTCCTCTTGTTTGACCTTGAGCAAGTAAGCTGACCTCTCTGGGACTCTGATGTTTTCTGTATAAAGGTTTAGACTAAAAATGAGCTCAGGGCGAATGGGGGGAAATCGGAGGGGGTGTTGAACCAGGAGAGACTGTGGACTCTGAGCAACAAACTGAGGGTTTTGG
>JAPYYJ010002247.1:0-13086 GCA_028533885.1 Nasua narica | reverse complement strand
CAAGCCCACATGGGAAATTCCTTGTTGCTACTTTCTTCAGAGCTCCCTTCACATCCTTGTTCCTCAGGCTGTAGATGAGGGGATTAAGCATGGGTGTCACCACTGCATAGAACACAGACACCAGTTTTTTCTGTTCTTTGGAAGACTTTGGTGTCATGTAGGTGACAATTGCTGACCCATAAAAAAGGATGACCACCAGGAGGTGGGAGCCACAGGTAGAGAATGCCTTGAGTCTCCTCACAGCTGACTTCATCCTCACCACAGTCAGTATGATGTGACTATAGGACACTAGAATTAGGGAAACAGGTATGAGGAGAATCACGACACCCATGAGGAAAATGGCCATCTCTGAAGTGCGGGTGTCTGTGGATGCCAGGATCAACAGTGCAGGGGCCTCACAGAAGAAATGAGCAATACTATTGCTGCCTCGGTAGAGTAGCCTTAGTATAAAAGTGGTATCCACCACAGACACCAGAATGCCGCTGGTCCATGATCCTGCAGCCAGCTGGACACACACTCTCCAAGTCATGATGCTAGGGTAATGCAGAGGGTTGCAGATGGCCACATACCGATCATAGGACATGACTGCCAGAAAGGCACACTGTGTGCACCCAAAAATGAGGAAGAGTAGAAGCTGAGCTGCACAACGTATGAAGGAAATGACCTTCTTCCTGGATAGCAGGTGGACTAGGGCCTGAGGAATGATGTTGGTAGAAAAACAGAGGTCGGCCAGAGATAAGTTGCAGAGGAAAAAATACATGGGTGTGTGAAGGCGGGAATCAACCTGAACAAGGCACATGAGAAGAAGATTTGCAAGCACCGTGATCAGGTAGACACCCAGGAATAAAATAAATAGAAGCTTCTGGGTGTGGGGGTCATCAGAGAGTCCCAGAAGAAGGAATTCGGTCACCTGTGTCTGATTTGTTTGTCTCATAATTTGTCTCTTTTTTTCAGTAAGAAGTCATCTCATGCTAAACATAGGTCCATATAACCTATAAGCTTTTTCAAATCAGATTCAGAGGGGGTTAGAATTTCCTTCAATCACTACCAACCATTCCAAGAATCCCCTTTATGCAGAAGAGGACCATGCTGCTTTAGTTGGAACATTTTCAGTGGAACATTGCAAAACTTAATACTTGAAGGATGGTGCATTTATTTTTAGTGTCATCTGCAAATGTAGAGTAGATCAAAAGAATCATCTTCTTTATTCTGAATATGAAACATCTAATAATAAAAAGATTCAAATAATCTATAACTATCAGCATTTAATTTCATTTTATTGTCAACTAAAACCCTTAAGTCTTATGCTGCTATTGCCACATCTCCCCTGTTTTATGATGGTATAGTGGGTTTTCTTTGTAATTCTTTAGGCATGTAACTCTTGTCTCTTCCTTCAAAAGACAGTCACTGAAGTATAAGAAATAAAAAAAAAAAAAAGCCAAAGCATCTTGAAGAACTGACTTTTTGTTTGGAGAAAATAACCTGTTTTTGACAGAGCTGGAAAAATCAAGGCGTAATTGGGTAGTATGCCATCATCTCTTTGGACTGTCCCATCCTCAGCTTTGGCTGGAACTCCCAAATATCAATCTTAACCATCAGTAAACTTCTAAAATAGCAGACAAACTATCACAATATTTCCATCTGAAGCCACCAGGTTGACTAGCTTTCTGTGTTCAGAGTAAACAGCACTAATCCACCATCGCTACCCCATCATCTTTTATTGCCTTGCATCATCAGTCTACTCCTCCCAGAGATGAAAAACTCCTTTGAAAACTATATCTTTTTCATCTTTGTGCCCTTTTATAGACATGGGGTAGGGATTTATTTGATCAATTATCATTAATTAAGTAAAGTAAATAAAAATAATTTGATCATACAGTTTAGTAGAGTTCTTTAACAAGCCTACCAAATTCGGATGTCACTAAGAAGGCAACTTAGGTTGTTCCTGACTTTGTTCCCCCTCATAAGAAGAACAACCAACAACTAACTATTCAAGAATAAGACACCACTGAGAAGCAACCCCTGCACCACAGAGACTAAGATATGGCTTTGGAAAGGTAAGAGAAGCTGCACATTGACTGCATTGTCCTTCCTCAAACCAGTGCAACACTATGTGGAGAGATCTCCCCTGGGCTTCCTATTCCTCTATTAGGAAGAGAAATCGCAGGGGAGAGAATCTGCACTACCCCAACATTGTGGTTTGCTTTACTACAGGAGCTCTTGCTCTGATCTCACACTGAAGGGGAATCAATGGGGCTCAACCACCAGGAATCTGACTGTGGTAGAGAAGAGGGGAGGGGCTTGCAACAATCAGCACACAGATCTTGGCAGACCAAGTTCATATTTTCACTGCCCAAGGACTGATCCCAACCAGCAGTTTTGCTCATCTGCAGGTCCGACTCAGAGGTGCACTCTCATCAGAGAACAAGGTGGGATGCAGATTTGTTTGATTCAGATGCTCAAAAGAGTGTTGCTAATCCTAGAGCCTTGTTTGTCCATCCCCAGGAAGGGAGCTGAAATACAACCCTACCTGCTGTGAAGAGCATCTTCTGGCCACGTCTGACCAGAACAGCTAAGGACAATTCCTGGAAGCAGTACAGCCTAGCAGTGCTCAAGCTGAGAGAGTGGGAAGACCTGATAGCACCCAAAGCAAAACCAGGACCAGTGCAATAGTCCTGTGCGCCACACAGGCAGGGGCATTAATTCATAGCCTATGCTGAAGGTAAATCCCAGTCCCTCCCAACTGGAGAGCCTTCCTGAGAAATTGAGTAGCCTGGAGTGGCTCAACCCCCTCTCTCACTGAGGCAAGGAACCTAGGACATAGCCCCACCCATTGTCAAGAGTGTCTTTTGGCCCCATCTGACTGGAAGGGCTGGTGACAACTCCTGGAAGCAGTGCAGCCGAGGGACACTCAAGCTACAAGGCAGGTGCACAGAACTGAGAGTTTGCAGAGCAAAGCCAGTGGCTCTTTTCCATCAGGAAACTTGTGGTGTGTAAAGGCAACGAACATAAATACCTAGTAGTGCAATTGCTGGGTCATAGGGTAACTCTATTTTTAACTTTTTGAGGCATGTGTTGTAATGAATGGGTGTTAGAAGCAATAAATGAATCATTGAACAGTACATCAAAAACTAATGATGTAAAAAAAAAAAACTAATGATGTACTATATGTTGGCTAACTGAACGTTAAAAAAAAATGACAAAAAAATCTAGCCAGCTTTAGAGCTGCTCTCCCATTGTGCTCAGGCAAGAAATCTAATTTGTAGCCCCACTCATCACTGGATACAGCCTTCAGCTTGTCCAATCAAAGAACCTAACCAGAGCACATTGGAAGCTGCATAGCCCATCCACCAGACCTACACAGAGCAGCATTACAAGAGAGAGCACAGCTGTGGCTTCCCTCATCTGCAGAGCAAAAGTGGTGACCTCACTTGACCAGGGAATTCAGGGCACATTCTGGCTTGATTGGAGTCTTACACAATGAGTTGTCCAGGCTTTGGGTTCTGCTGAGCCAGTGCAGGAAAGCTATTTCATATACTATAATTGAATATAGTACCAAGTCCTATTCATCTAGTGAGCCTGCCCAAAGAATCCAGGCAACCACAGAACCCATCCTACAGCCTCACTTAGGTAGGGAACTAAGACAGCAGTCCTAATTGTTCTCAGTCAGTGGCATACTTCCCATGACATTAAGAAGGAAAGAAAAGAATCATATGACCATCTCAATAGACACAAGAAAAAGGATGTGACAAAATTCAACATCCATTTGTGATTAAAAAAAAATCTTAACATATTATGCATAGAAGTATCATATCTCAGTATTAGAGGCCTTGTGTGACAAGCCCATGCTTAAAATCATACTTAATGGTGAATAGTTGAAAGCTTTCGTCTAAGATCAGGAACAAAACAAAGGTGCCCACTGTCACCACTCCTATTCAACATAGTACTAAAAGTCTTTCCTAGAATAATCAGGCAAGAAAATAAAAGGTATCACAATTGGAAAGGAAGAAGTAAAACTGTCTGTATTTTCAGATAATATGATTTTATATACACAGAAAATTCAAGAGAGTCAATCAAAAGAAAAAAACCTGTTATATTTAACCAATGAATTCATTAAAGTTGCAGGATACAAAATTAATGTACAAAAACAATAGCATTTCGATTGCTATCAACAAATTTTCTTAAAAAAATAAATTAATCCCAATTATAATAGCATCAAAAACAATAAAATATTTAGGAATAAATTTAAATGAAAACATGAAAGTTTTCTACTATGAAAACTATAAAATATTGATGAAAGAGATCAAAGACACAAATAAATGGAAAGCTATCCCATATTCATGATTGGAAGAATTAACACTGTTAGTATCTCAATACTACCAAAAGTTATCTATAGATTCAATGAAATCCTTACTGAAAGTCCAAAGGCATTTTTATAGAAGTAGATAAAACACTCCTAAAATTCATATGGAAGCACAAAAGACCCCAAATAGCCAAACAAATCCTGAGGAATAACAACAAAGCAAGAGGCATCACACCTCCTGATTTCAAGGTATTTTATAAAGCTATAGTCATCAAAACAGTATGGTACTGGCATAAATACAGACAAATAAAACCAATGAAACAGAATTGAGAACTCAGAAATAAATCCAAACATACATGGACAACTAATATTGGACAAGGGAACAAAGAATGCTCAAGGAAGGAAAGACTATCTCTTCAATTAACAGTATTGAAATAATTGGTTACTCACATGGGAAAGAATGAAACTAGACTCACAAAAATTAACTTCAAATGAATTAGACTTAAATGTAAGTCCTGAAACAAGGAAACCCCTAGAAGAAAACATAGGAATAAAGCTCCTTGACATGAGCTTTGGTAATGAATCTTTGGATAGGATACCTAAAACATAAGCAACAAAATAAAGAAAAAGTGAGAATACAACAAACTAAAAAGCCTCTGTGAGAATACAACAAACTAAAAAGCTTCTGCACAGCAGAAGAAACCACAAACAAAGTGAAAACCAAATATTTGCAAGCCATATATTTGACAAGGAGTTAGTACATCCATGACTAGAGTCAGCATCAATTTCCTTGAACATTCACTAAGAATATTCAGTCACCTTATTTGGAGATCAAATGTCATTGGCCAAGAACACGCTTGGTACTAGGGATACAGAAAAAAGACCCAGCTCCTGAGGTGAAAGAATTTCTCAGAAAGAAATTAGACAAATCTAACTAATATAGAATTTCTTCCAAAGAAAAATGTAACCTATGGCTGAAATAGCTGGTACAAAATACATTTTGAGACCACATGCTATTTTGTTAGATACCTTCAGAATTATCATAGATTTAGTGAAAGGTACTACCTGGTTAGTTCTTAGAGACTCCCCAGGTCCTTTAGACTTTGCTTTTCTCTCCATCACAGTTCACACCCTTCCCAGAGTAGAAATTAATGCATGTGTCTAATCTCAAGGAAAATTAAATGGTAAGGAAACAGTCTCACTTTTGATGAAAAGAAAGAGAGTATACAACTAAACACTTCTCACAAAGTTCTAAGAGATGCCTATAATCGATGGTTAACCTAATGGAAGGGCAGCTACAGGGTATTACTGATTTCTATACCTTCATCTGGCTAATAACTGCAGGTTTTTAAAGATTCCATTTCGTAAAAGTTTACCCAGAAAACTTTCCTTTCCGACCCACACATGTTTTCCATTCCCCACTCCCACTCACTCCCAACACAGACACACACTAAGAAATAAGCACATTCACAAACATCTAGAAACTAGACACATTAAGGTACCTTCAGCATCATATACTTACTTCCATCATAGCTAAAACATTACATCGAAATTTGTTTTTCTGTGACAATAAGATGTTCAGGGGCAGGGACCTCATCTGACTCCTCTTTATCCACAGCAAATAGAATGAGCTGGTACATACTAAGTGTACTATACATGGTTTCTGAGCTGATTGGACTTGAGCCAAAATACTAGGAGACAGTCAGTGTGAGTCACAGTGTGACTTGTGATCTGTCACATGATAGGATCTCCCACTGACCCTGGCACCACAGTAGAAGGCTACACTCCTCCCCTCTCCTGATTTGTTTTTAAAAGTATATTATTCTCTAATGCAAATGTGGAGGAGAAAATGTTCACCCAGGTGACTGTGAATCTGCCCCCAAGGTCAGGAAGCTTCTGAAGGAAAACATGTGTACCGTCAACCTTTGTCTCCTATTATTCTGCTTTTTCCCTAGGTTTAACATCAACTTTTCAGTTCATTTCTCTAAAAATGACATATATTATGAATCAAACAAGATGATAGGGTCAGGGAGCCATTCCTGTCTAATCTGACGTTTCTTGTAGGAAGAAGATTCTGAGGGAATCCATAGGAACCAAGAGAAAATACTGAAATTCAGTTCTGATTCCAAGATCTTTGGTGCTCAAAATCACCCATTTCCTACCCTTCATATCCACTTACTGTCTCCCAAGCCCAGCTCAACAGAAGCATAAAAATCCCCACTCAAAGGATCAGTACTGACTCCATGGAAGTTCTGCTTCTGTCTCCTCTAGGTGAGGACCATGGTCTCCTTCACAGGGAATTTGACCTTGTAGTTGTGGTTGATAAGGTAGATCCACTGTGGAAAAAACCTTGGCTAGATCTATTATAGAAGATTTAGCTCTAAGAATCTGATTGCTTGGACAAAATCAGTTGAATTTTAAAAGCCAAATTTATGAAAAGATTGAAATCAGTTCACTCCCAATATACACCAGGTTATTACCATTGTTCACCTTTTGCCTTCTGTTTCCATCCCTTTAATAGTATTACCAATATTTTCTCATCTGGTGAAGGAAAAGAGATCAAATTAGCATGTCAAAGCCAGTCCAAACATCTCAGTGTTGAGGGGGAATTTGCTGCAGGTGTATTGGCTGCAGGAGTGGGCAGAGTGGAGACTGCAAGACTGAGGTCCTCTTGTCATAAGTCATCTGAGTCCAAGAGCTCAGTAAAATCTCTGAGGTCAACATCAAGGACAAGACAGGGAATCCCCAACACTCCCTTGTCCTTCTGTTCCATTATTGACATCAGGATACATTAAGCAACAATAGTTCCATTTAAATGAGGACAATAGAAGGATACTAGGAGCAGTCTCTGGAGTGGCTGAAGTGCTCAGGAGAATTCTGAATCATTAGGGTGGATCTTGAGCTATGTTTTCTCTCAGAGGTTCCCAAATGGTTATAATAACATGCAGTTAGCACTCACATGTCCATTTATGGGCCCCATTACCAGTTTTTCTTATCTATCTTCTTTCTTGAGAGGTGATATATTGTTGCAATTAAGTATTTGGGTTCTAGACTCTAGATTGCGGCCCAGTTACATTACATACTCTATGTATGATTTTCAAGAATTTCATCATTTGTAGAAGGTGAATATGATGTGCTCCAGATGATGATATTCTTCAGTTATTAATATTTTAACAATATTTTCATGTCTTTATTTACACACATAGTTATTTTAATAACTTGATGCTAAGTTATAGACTTAATGCCCAGAACATATAAGGAACTCCTACAAATAAGAAAAGTCAGAAAAACCCAATTTTTAAAATGGGCAGACTAGAACATGTACTTACAACATAGGAACTACAAATAGCTAATAAGCATATAAAAAAGTACACAACATAATTAGCTACCAGAATACATAAATTAAAACCATAGCGAGGGGTGCTTTGGTGGCTCAGTTGGGTAGGGATCTGACTCTTGATTTTGGCTCAGGTCATCATCTCACATTTGTGGGATCAAGTCCCATGTGGGGCTTCATATTCAGGGTGGAGTTGGCTTGTCCCTCCCATTTCCACCTACCCCCGCTCATTCTCATAAATAAATAAAATCTTTAAAAAAAATAAAATCACATTGAAATACCACTAAGCTTCATAAAAATGGATTAAAATGACTGAGGATATGGAGCAATTTTCATTGCTCATGGGAGCATAATTTGGTTCAATCAATTCAAAAAGTCCATTTGGAAGCATCTTTGAAAACTAACCTTAAATATATGCCTTCTCTCCTACAATCCAGTCATTTCACCCTTCTTGGTATACATGCCTTATGGAGATTAGTGTTTACCACTACCACGAGTATGTACAAGTATTTTTCAATAGTCTTACTCAAAATAACCAGAAATGGTAACAATATTAATTTGCATGGACAAGAAAAAGGATCAATTGTGATACATGAAATAGGATAGTATTGATTATTTTAAAAGAATGAACTACTACTACATACAACCAGATATGTAGAAAGATGTTTAATGAAAGAAGCCAGACATATAAGAAGTATATTCTATAGGATTCAATTTCTTTGAAGCTCAAGAACAGGCAAAACTAATTTTCGGTTACATTTGAGAAACTGTTGATTTGGAGTTGACTGGGAGCTTTATGATGGCTGTGAGGAGTCTACATTCTGATCTATATGATAGTTATACAGACATATACATACTTATGACTTTCTTGAGCTATACTGAAGATTGGTGCACATTCTGTAGGTAAGTAATACCTCATTTAAAGAGAAGGAGAGAGACAAGAGGAAAAAATGAAGTTAAGCATTTAACTCAAACTGCTGGGTGTTTCCCAGGGGTGTGAAATAGTAGAGCAAATCCAAAGACACAAAGAAGTAAATAATAAAGAGAAAGAAGAAATCAATGAAATAGAAAACAAAATATAAATATGATAAGATTAATAAAATCCCAGATTTTTCTTTATAATGATTACTAAGATAGCCAAAACTGTATCAAAAATTATTTGTTAGAAGGAAAATAGTAAAGCAAGGAACTCCAAGTGGCCCTCCCTCCAAAGAAATACAAAAAACATGACAAATACTGTCAGAGCAAACTTTATCCAGATTCTGGAAAATAGAGATTTATAGCAATCACATGAATGTTTAATCAGGTAAAAGACAACTGAAGCCATGTTTGTGTTGCTTTACTTACTCTCACCATGAGAGTAAAATGACATCTCACAGACTCGAAGAAAATGCTTGCAAATCAAATGTCTAAAGACAGTCCGTTATTCAGAATATATAAAGAACTCATGCAACTCAAAACCAAAAAAGATGAACAACACAATTAAAAAATGGACAAAGGACTTGAAAAGGTATATCTCCAAAGAAGATACACAAATGGCTCACAAGAACATGAAAGGATGCTGCACATCATTAGGCAGGCATTTGGGAATTGCAAATTAAAACCACAGTTAGAAATAGAACTTCTTCCTTTTCTGTTGGCAATATTACCAAGTTTCAAAAATAAAAGCCATGTGTTGCTATTGAAAAAAAAAGAGAGAACTGTTAAGTGGAGCAGAATTGATAGCTCATACACATATGTGAAATTTAACATACAATAAGTTAATTCCAAAAATCATTATGAAGAGGACAAATAGTGTAGTAAAAAGTACTGATAAATACAATTTTACTACTAAATCATATATAGTATTGGTAAATACTAATTTACTACATAGAGAAAAATAAAACTGGATTTCTATCTAACATGATACAAGAAGGTAGACTCTAAATGGATCGAATAACTAAAAGTTAAAATAGAACAATGATGCTATAGAAGAAAACATAAGAGAACATCTTTTGACCTCCAGCAAGGAATCTCCAAACACGGACCATAATGAAAATCTTGATGAATTTGATTTCCTCAAAATCTAAGATTTGTCTTCAAAGAACATAATGAACAAAGTTAAAAAGATAGATGAGAAAATGGATGATATTTGTGCTATGTAAAACAAATAAGAAATAAGAACTTAGTATCAGGAATTCATAATAAGTTCTAAAAATCAAGATAAAAGGAAATAACCCCCAATAGCAAAAAAGCAGAGGATATACAAGGGAATTCACAAAAATTAACTTCAAAGGGCTACAAAAATAGAAAACAATACTGAAATTCATTAGTATTGGAAGGTATGCAAATTAAAACAACAAAGAGATATCTCTTTACCCCTATTAGGCATGCAAAAGGAAGGGTGAATGGGGGAAAACACAGGCGGAGATGAACCATGAGAGACTGTGGACTCTGAGCAACAAACTGAGGGTTTTGGAGGGGAGAGGGATGGGGGATGGGTAAGCCTGGTGGTGGGTATTGAGGAGGGCACGTATTGCATGGAGCACTGGGTGTGGTTCATGAGCAATTAATCTTGTAACACTGAAAAAATAAAATAAAAGTATTTGGGGAAAAAAGAAATTAGAAAGTCAGATACTGTTAAGTATTGGCAAAAAGTAGAAGAGAAAGAAATGCTCGTTTTCATTTGGGAAAATGTAGAGAGATACAGCCATTCTGGAAAGGAACCTGGAATTACTGGGTCACCTTATGCCTATGCATATTCTATGATATAATAATTATTGCTAAATATAGGCCTCCAAAATTTCTTGCACAGAGAATGGTACAGTCATATGGTTTAATCCTGTAATATTTGTGGTTCTGTTATTTGTATTGGCAAGGTGTTGTGTAATTTGGATATCCTTCACTGGGAGAAGACATAAATGAAAATGTAAGATACATGCACTAAGGATATTGCACAACAATAAGGAGAAAGATGAGATGAATATGTGGCATTGTAAATGATATTAAACACTCAGTCAAGTGAAAAAGATAAAGAGGCATGTAACACAATATTGTTTATGTAAAATAAAAATATATGCACAAACAAAATCCTTTTTTGAGGACAAATTAAAAGCATTGCATACATTAGAATGGTCACTAGGTCACTGTGAATGAGGTATGGGTATATATTAAGCAAACAATAAATAAATGCATAAATAAACAAGAGGGGCTTTGAAATCACTAATCATACAATATGTCATTTATTGAGGAATATAACTCAATTCTTCATACCTGAGAACAAACAACGGGAGAATTAAGATTGCATGGTATTGTACAGAAATACAAAATCAGTAAAGGAATAGACTACAAGGTGTAAAATGGACCAAATTTAGCAAGACTTTAATATCTCATATAAAAGACACTTAAAATTGATGAATATTTTCTCATAAATGGTGGTAAGTGACCATTGTGAAAAAAAAAAACTAGGATCTCTACATCATTCCTTACATCAGAATAAATTCTGGATGTATCAAGATGTAAATGAAGCGACATGTATGTAGCTTTACATATATGTAAAACTATGAAAATCTTAGCGGAAAAAAACATACCCTTTAATGATTTTTAAAAAGCATACCCTTTTAACAACAGAAACCTTTCAAATAGTGACACAAAACCAAATCATAAGGGAAAAGACTGATTAAATTATAAGCGTGTGATAGAAAAATCCATAATGTCAACTGGCAAATTAAAAAAAAGATTTATTTTTAATGCAAAATCAAAGAGCCAATTCTTGATAATACTCCTGGGTTCTACACAATGGTAAAAGAAAATTGAATAGCCCAATAAAAGAAAGCTAGCAGGAAATGAAAATGATCAATAACATTTAAAATTATGCTCATCCTCAAGTATAATTAAGGTATCCTATAATAAATTAAAAGTGAGATACCATTTTTAACCTATTAATGCATTAACAAAATTGTAGAGTTTCACAATACCAAATGTTAGTAAACGTGTAACTAAATGGAAACTTCTATGCAATTTTATGACTATAAATTAATGCAACTTTTTAATAGGGCAATTGACAATACCTATTGACATTTTAAAGGAATGAACCTTTAGATCCTGCAATTAAAACTCAGGAAGTTATCCTCCAAATGTATTTGACAAGGCCACAAAGATATATGTTCCAAGAAGCGCACTGTGGCACTGTTTTCATGTCTAAAGAGTAGAAAAAAATCCGTATGTTCATTAATATGGGTATGGTTAAGTAAATTACAGCATATTTATACCACAGAACATAATTATTTATTTTTAACGAGTTAGATTTGTAGGTACTGTGAAATCTAAACTATAAATAATGTACAAGTCAAACTATGAAAACAATAAAACAATAAAATTCAAATTACTAGCATTTCCTTAAGGTGATAAATGGTGTTTTATGGTAACTAAATTGCCACTTGAAATATGATTGGGGAATTAACAATTTCAGGGCATTTCCTTGATTCCCACATGGCTATACTATCATATGATAGCCTATTCTTCCACTTGCTTTCTCTTACATTTTTTGACCTTCAGATGCTATGAATGCATCATTTGGATCTAAAATTTACCTTTGAAAAATGTTTTCAGTAGCTTGAGAAAGCTATAGGAGTAGTTCCATTTTCATGTGGCCAAACCAAAGTTTTAATTTTAGTTTAAAATTCTCCTGTAAGACTGTCCTTTGTGAATTATTTCCACAAAAGAAAAGCTTGGACTTTATGTCCAGTAAATTAAAAACTTAATATAAGAGCCCACCCAGAACCCCTGCTATTGTGCTGATAGTAAGACCATGCTAACCAAATTCAACTCCACCACTTAAAGTGATCATATGGCACCAAAACTACCGCAAACCAAAATGAAAGCACAAGGCCTAGAACGCAGCCATAGTACTCAGAAAGTTGGCATCCAGACAACCCAATATCTGCTTATTTTCACTTCTATTTAATTACCATATAAATGAAAACACACGTTTGATAGCTTGTGAACCCCTGAGAATGTATCTGCTGAGCTGTTTGGAATGATAAGGGTGTAAGGTTTGGAACAGGGGTGTTAGTATGAGTTGGAGACTTTAGCCTATGACCTCAAATACAACACCGGGTGCCCTAGGATGTCTCAGAGGATGGAAAGGTAATAAACTTGAGGGCTTTCAAAGCTCCAGAGAATGCCCTGTTTATGTACTCTCAGGACCTCACCTCTAAATATATCCTTGAAGGAAAAATGCTCTGTTCAGAACTGGGACCTAGGAGAATTGGAGTTTGTACTTGAACGAAGAAAGGCAGAAAGGCTGGGGGTAGAGTCAGACTCCTAGGGAAGACTCTAGCCCAGGCCCTGGGAGGCGTTGCTTAGGAGCCAACCCACAGTGGGTGGTGTCCTTGGAGACTGGATCTGCAGGCTACAGAAATCATCCCCTCCCACACTTGATCCTCGATTCCTTCACCAATGACCC
>JAPYYJ010002246.1:0-13086 GCA_028533885.1 Nasua narica | reverse complement strand
GGCAGATTTTACAGTGCAACCCCTGTCTCATAACTTACCACACATCAAAGGACTTCAATATAATAACAGTGGGTTATAATTGAAAGGGATTCAGAGGGATGCCTGGATGGTTCAGTCAGTTAAAAGCCTGACTTCTGCTCAGGTCAGGGTCACAGGGTCCTAGGATGGAGCTCCACATCAGGCTCCCTGCTCGGTGGAAACCTGATTCTCCCTCTCCCACTGCTGCTGCTCTCCCTGCTTATGTTCTCTCTCTCTGTCAAATAAATAAATAAAATCTTAAAAAAAAGAATGAATGAAAAAAGAAAGGTCTATAAGAAATAGACTCTCTAAGAAGGAATATTCAGGGAAACCCAAAGTCAGCTGGATAAACAAACAGGAACATTAAAGGGATGTGAATCCTCTGTTACCTATAGATTCCTATTATTTGATACAACATGTCTGGCTTTCGAGAAATCAATTACAAAAGACAATTAAAAAAAGTCTGAAAAGGAAATATTATGATCATAAGCAATTATTATGATCATAAGCAAACCCATATATAATGAGCATATGGGAATTATCATGTAGAAGATTTTAAATAACTTTGATTAATATGTTAAGGGCACTATTGGGAAGAGTAAATATATTAAGAACACTATTGCAAAAATAAATATTACAACCAGGGGTATGGCAATTCTAAGAAATTATTAAGGAGGGCACTTGCTATGTTGTGCACTGAATATTATTAATGTGATGAATCACTGAAATCACTAAATTCTCTTGAAACTAATATAGCACTATATGTTAACTACCTAGAATTTAAATACAAATTTGAAAAAAAAAAAAGAAAGAAAAGGCTAGCAATAAAACACACTATAAGAAAAAAAATGCCTTTGACAGATTCAACAATAGACATGGCATGGCTAAGGAAAAGATTAGTAAGTTTAAAGATAGTTAATTGAAATGGAAAGAAAAAAAAAGAATGAAAAAGAGCCAGAATATGAAAGAACCATAGTTCAAAGAAGAAATAATCTTTTATTTTTCTCATTTTCACTTGGTTATCAAAAACATAACTGTTTGTTTAAACAAATAATAATAATAATAGTAACAATGTAGTAGTTGATTATAACATATGAGGAAGTAAAATAAAAGACATCAGTGCCGGGGCTCCTGAGTAGCTCAGTTGTTAATTAAGCATCTGCCTTCAGCTCAGGTCATGATCCCAGGGTCCAGGGATGGAGCCTGGATTGGGTTCCCTGATCAATGAGAAGCCTGCTTCTCCCTCTCCTACTCCCCCTGCTTGTGTTCCCTCTCTCACTGTGTCTCTCTCTGTTAAATAAATAAAATCTTAAAAAAAAGAAGACATCACAACTGATAGGAGGAATTGGGAATACTCTGTCTTAAGTTAGCTACACAGCAGGTAAAGTGGTACAGTGTATTTGAAAGTGGATTTAGATTCCTTAAAAATGTACATTGTAAATTCTAGGGAGACCTTTAAAATTTTGTGAAAGAATGATTATGCTAAGAAGAGATAAACTGAGAAGTCCTAGAACCTAGCATCTTTTTTTTTTTTTAAGATTTTATTTATATGTGAAAGGGAGAGCAGGGGAGGAGCAGAGGGAGAAGGACAAGCAGACTCATAGTTGAGCCTGGAATGTCCCATATTGACAGAAAATAAGGGAGGCTCAAATACACACACACACACACACACACACACACAATGAGAATTATGTAATTGGGGTGGGATTGATGAGGGAGAGTGCCAATTTGATATAGGAGCCAACAGAAAGAGCTTCCGAAAGTCAAAGCCAGAAAACTTAGCATCACAAAAATAAAATAATTTTAAATCGTGGCCCAAAGTAGAAAGTAAACCTCCATGATATAAGTAAATTGTTGAGTAAACAAATAAATCAGAAAAAATAAACAAATCTCTTTTGCAGCAGAATTACAAATAATTTATGCAGATACTCAACCCCTATGAAGGTGGAACATAACTCCCCCTCCTTAAGGGAGAGTTTACTTACCCTTAAAGTTGACTTCCCTCCATAAAGTATACTTTGTAAAGGAGGAAAAAAGAGTAGAGTGCTGAAACCTGAGAAATACTACCTCAGCCAGGTGCTCAATGATCCCATCAATTGTGATGAGTCCTCTTAGTAGCATGTAGCCTTGATATGACATGATAAAAGTGGTACTTTATCCCTGCGGTTTTCCTTCCCCAAACCAAAGCCCTAGTTTAATTATGAGAAAAAAAATTCAGAGAAGTCGCAAATGAAAGACAATCTATAAAATACCTGACTGGTACCCCTCAATGTATTAATGTCATAAAAAAACATGAAACGTTTGAGAAATTATCATAACCAAGAGGAGCCTAAGTTAGACATGATGACTGAAAGTCATGCTGGATGAGATCCTGAAACTGAAAAAGGATATTGGGTGAAACTAAGAAAATTTTAAAAAATATAATCCTTATATTAATGACAATATTTTTTATTAGCTATCACAAATATACCATACTAGTGTAAGATATAACAGGGGGAACTGACTGTGAGGTTTATGGGAACTCTCAATGTTTTTTGCAACTTCCTTATAAATCTTAAACTATTTTAGGGGCGCCTGGGTGGCTCAGTGGGTTAAGCCTCTCCCTTCGGCTCAGGTCATGATATCAGGGTCCTGGGATCATGATCTCAAGGTTCTGGGATCAAGCCCCACATTGGGTTCTCTGCTCAGCGGGGAGCCTGCTTCCCCCTCTCTCTATGCCTGCCTCTCTGCTTACTTGTGATCTCTCTCTCTCTGTCAAATAAATAAATAAAATCTTAAAAAAAATCTTAAACTATTTTAAAATGCAAAGTTACTACAAATATAATGTGAAAATTACTTAGTATTTAATCTATGATAAAAAGCAAATATTTAAAGTGATTTATTCAAAATGTATTATTAGTTTTACTATTACAGATAACAGTCAACAAACCAATGACTCATGAACAAATCTCTGCCTCATTTTGTTGTAAAATTAGACCAAATGAAACAACATAATGGATATAATTAACAAGCTGATTTTAATTGTCCAAAGAGCATGCCCAAGAACACATGGTATTTTGTAATTAGACTGAAAGGGGCATATCCAAAAAACATTAAAAAAAATCTTTTGGATTCCAAAATATACATACATTTATTATTTTTAAAGAATTACTTCTCATGTAAAGTTAAAGTGCAATTTAAAATATATTAGGTCAGGGCGCCGGAGTGGCTCAGTCATTAAACATCTGCCTTCAGCTCAGGTCATGATCCCAGAGTCCTGGGATAGAGCCCTGCATCAGGCTTACCTGCTCAAGCAGGAAGCCTACTTCTCTCTCTGCCTGTCACTCCCCCTGCTTGTGTTCCCTCTCTTGCTGTGTCTTTCTCTGTCAAATAAATATATAAAATCTTTTTAAAAAATAAAATAAAATATATTGGGTCAATCTCCAAAACCAGGAACAACACAGAAAATACTTTAAGTGACCATTGTGAAATACTATCCTGTCTTAAACTATTTGGGACATTCCTGAAACTGCTTAAATTTCAATAACCAGGAGATTACATATCTTCTTTTTAAGGTTTTTACAGTCTGAGTAATGGCACAAATATGATGAATAGACTCTTCGGAGAAATATATATTTATATATTCAAATTAATGAGCTGAGGTTAAAAAAATAAACTGTGCTATTACATTTCTTGGGCTCCACATAGATCTAGGGAGCAGTAGGAAGACATTAATTTTAAGTCTTCTTTCACATAACAACTTTCCTGTTTTATATGCTGCTAACTTGGTCAAATGGTAATTTGGAAGAAGTCTATCTAGAAGTTCTCTCATTTGAACTGATCTAAAAATATATTTAAATGGGTCATTTTGCCCTTCGGATTAATTTTCAATGTTTCTTGCATTGTTAGCAGGTTTTTAAAATGTCTACTAAAATGGTCAGATTAAGGTTCTTTACTGATAACTAAAAAGCATTGTTAGAGTCAGTATATTTCTGATGAATCCTTAAAATCCCTAGTTTTGAAAATGCCAAATTGACAGGTCACTTCAAATGTTTTTAGTGAAAGATAAACAATCATATACAATTAAAAAATATATATGTTTATGATTAGGACCGTATGTGAGATTCTGTTTTCTTATTTTATTTGTTTTGTTTTTATCTGAATTTATTTTGACAGAGTTTTGGGGAGTGTTTAACACATAATCAGATCTTTAACCCTTTACTTATTATAGGTCTGCTATTCATTTGTCCTTCAATCTTATTTCTCTTTAACTCTAAATAAGTAAATAAATATGTAAATAAGTAAATAAGGCCTGGCGTTTAAACCCAATGACCCGGGGATACCTGAAGTTGGAAATTATTCTCTTAAGAAGCAGCAGTCCTATAAATAACTTGGGCCATAGATATGAAAAGATCCAATTATTTAGTTTTAAATGGTCATTTTGCTTATTCACTAGTTTAAAAATATTTGAGAAAATCGTATAGTTTTCTATATAGGAAATTTGAAGAAAGTCAGAAATTGGTGGCTTCATGATATAGTAAGCTTATATATGCATTTTGGTTTCCTTTAGCTATTTTTTTTTTTGTTGATTTTAGTTGCAATATTTAAAAATAAAAATACTTCACATAAAAATATAAAGTTCCAGTTTCTTTGAAAGAATGAACATGTTAGTCAATAGCACTTTCTCCGGAACAGTGTTGCATCTTCCTGGTTATAGTACCATTTTGTACAGCCATGTAGGTCATTCAAAAACCAGCTCTTAGAAAGAATTCTGCAAAATTTCTGAATGGTATCAATTTTCTATACATAATTTTTTAAAAAAAGAAGTCCAAAGCTTTTACATCCATAGCTTTATAGCATCATTCTAAATCTTCTGCTCATGTTAAAAGCCAAGTGTATTTACATAATGGATTCATTTTATCTCTTGCTTACATTCTTTCATCCACATAACTCTTGATTCAAAAACGCTTTTCCAGCAAATAAAAGGTATGACTCACAAAACTGTTAATCTGCCCTTAATTTTTTTCCTGCCTCACAGAAAAAAAATAATTTGACCTAATATTTCATGAGTTGTCTTATATTGATTTGGTACTCTTCTGTTTGAACTATTGCTATATCATTGCTTTTATACCATAAGCAAAACATGGTTCTAAGATTCTGTACTAGAATCATAGGTTTCCTATTCATTGCCATGTAAATGCTAACAGGAATTAGTGAAGTTCCAAAAATAGACATAAATATATATGATTCTTTAGTTCACAGTCATAAAATATATTATTTTTTTAAAAAAATTAGTTATCAATTGGAGCACCTGGGTGGCTTAGTGGGTTAAGCCTCTGCCTTCAGCTCAGGTCATGATCTCAGGGTCCTGGCATCGAGCCCCGCAACGGGCTCTCTGCTTTGCGGGGAGCCTGCTTCCCCCTCTTCCTCTGCCTGCCTCTCTGCCTACTTGTGGTCTCTTTCTCTCTATCAAATAAATAAAATCTTTAAAAAAAATTAGTTATCAATAAAAATAGTTATTAGGTAATGTCACATCTATTAATCTATATTTAACTTTTTTTACTTCTCTTTATTGTCTAGTTTCTCCCTGCATTTTATTTATACAATTTGAAATCTAATTATCAGTATTAGCCTTTCTATTTTTCTCATAAAAGACAGTGGAAAAAAAAGAAAAAAAAGAAAAAAGAAAAAGACAGTGATGTTTCCCTATATCAGTAAACTTATCCAAATTTAACAAATTGTCAGTGAAAATTTGTTAAAAAAGAATTCTTATTTTTTATTCAAATTTTGAATTCATATTGAATAAACCCATTGACTCATGTTTCAATTGGCACTAGAATTATTATTTTTAATTTGGTCAGAAATCTAAGGTAGACATTTCTAAAGTAGATGTACCCAAATTTAGTGTAAAATTGCTCCAAATCAACTTCTAGAATATTTTATTTAGCTGCAATCATTTAACATATATAATAAAACAATATTTTAACAAATATGTATGCTCCAATTATCTTAAACTTTTAAAAATTTAATTGGACAGTGGAAAACAATATTTGAAGGGAAGTATATAAATATCTACTTTAAGAAGCAGATAAAACTAGCTGAAAGTTTGGAAAATAAAATTACATAATTTACTCACTGTTTTCTTTTCCATAGTGCCTTTCTCATTCAGTGGCACAAGCAAGTTTTATGTAGCCTATAGAATTTGAGTTTAATTAAAAACAAAAGCTAAATAATAGTATTTCCTTCACAAAAATAATTATTTTATTAATGATGTATAATAAATAGGTATAAACTTCATTATTGCTTATTAATTTATTTTCATGAGTATTTTATGAAAATTTTGACACTATGTGGACATTAACAGCACTGGATAAAATGTCTCAATTATAATAAAATTATAATAGATTCTGGCTTTTTAAACAGATTTTTATTATTTATAAATCATTTCTATAACCATTATCTTATTTAATCTCCACAACAACTGGGTCACATAAATATATTTCTCTACATATTGCTATATATTGAACTAAAAATATATTTGATTGGTTATACAATGTGCTTAATGTCTCATTGGGAATGAGTTAGAAAAAACAACAGTGTAATTTTTTATGCATTTTTTTTTCATTTAAACTGTTATTTATATATCACCTACCATTTGCCAATTTTCCTGAGCTCTGGAGGGTAGAAAAATTAATTAAGATACTAACTCTGCTCTTGGTGAGCTCATAATTTCATAGGAGGGACTGATCTTTTAACTGTAACACAAATGGAAATAGGATGTATGTTATAGTAAAGTTATGCACAAGCAATGGTACCCTGGAAACCAGCTCTCTGAGAGATGGCTAGGGGATGGGGAGTGAAAGGAAGAGTGCTCATTTGCCCATTACTATAGTGTAAGTATATTCACCATGTTTGATTTAAAGCTCGTAGCAGTTTAAAAATCAGCTTGAAAATTCCTGAATATTTAATAGTTGGCTCTCACCAGTAGTAATAGCTGGCTTCAAATCAGCACTGGAAGTGTGGTGGAAAAATAAAGGAGGAATTGATTTATTCTGCTTAGAATGGGATGGAACAGGATTCAGAGCACAGAGAATTTGGGCTAAGCCTTGATGATGAGCAAGACTGCAGGACAGAGTATAAGGAAGAATTATCCATGCAGAGGGAATATCATATGCGAATTTAAGAATGCTGAGATAAAATTTGGAGTGGGGGTAGGGTGGAGTGGATTTGTGCAAGATGGCTGCATAGGAAAATCCTGAACTCACTCTTCAAATGGACACACAAACTTTATAGCTACATATGGATCATTTCCCTCTGAAAAAGATGTGAAAACTAGATGAACTGTTTTCTACAACAAAGTATTAAAGAACTACACCAAGATGGGTAAAAAAGGCAGAAGTATGGTTTCAGCAGGCCAACTCTGGTCTTGGTGACACACAAAAGTGAAGGATCTCACCAGACAGGCACTTTTCTCAGCATAGTGAGGGGTTGGTGTCCCACATCAGGTTCCCAGCCCTTGAGATATGTACTGGAAAGATAAGACCCCATAAAGTCTAGCTTGGAAAACCAACAAGACTAATATCCAGGGGTCCCAAAGTGTAATAGGAAATTGAGATTATATGTGAATGAGATTCATTTGCTAATCCAGAAACATTGGCTGGAGGGGTAAGGGACAGTTGAGACCCTCCCTGGTGGTAGAGGCACTGGCAGATGCACTTGTTGCATTCTTCATGTAGCCTGTTAGGACAGATGGGCAAGTTCAAGTGTGACACCCTCTTAACACCTTTCTGGGATGAACAGGGACTACTAATTATAGCACTTGCTGAAACTAGTGAACACAAGCAGTTGTAGCCTCCCCCATTCCTTGGGATAAGCAAGCAGGAGCAATCATGGAGTTCTCCTGCTCCCTAGTTAAGTTGGTGAACATGAGTGTTGCAACATTCCTTTCCCACTGGCTGGGACTGGGGAACATGCACAATTACAGCATCCTCCCTCTCCCAACCAAAAGCCAGCACACATGTGTAGCTGGGCAAGCTTGCTGCATTTCTGAAACATATGAACACATGCATACAAGACATTTTCCCTCTGCCTTTTTGAAACCAGCATGTATACCAGCTTATTACCTCTCCAGCTGCCTTGCTAAAGCCAAGAGGGCTGGAATTTCAGAGCTCCATGGGACTGTAACAGTTGGAAAGACAACTCTTGGCAGACCACACCCCCCAAGGCACTGCACAGACAACAGACTGAAACATAACTCCAGTCTTCTGGTGAAAAAGGCCTATTAGCATGCAACTTCAACCTGAGGGACGGACTGCAGGTTTTTTTCCCTAGAGGCAAAAGAGGCAGACCCAAAGACCATAAACAAAGAGACACAACTCTTTTGCATCCACTTGGCCTTTTTCTAACTTTACAAAATTTCCCAGAAGGAATCACCCCCAAGGGGGTGCCTCCAGATCTTTTTATCTGAAAGCCAATAGGAATTACAACTGTGGACCCACAGGATTGTATATATTTGCATACTTTAATAGCTGTTGCCTGGGAGTATGACTACCAATGAGCCTGAAACTAGAGACCAAATGAAATTCTTCCCCTTGAATCACTGATAGGTTTGGGCATACCCTCAAAAACTAGTATAAGTTAAATATAAATCAGGGTGCTTAGACAATCACAAAAGTTTGAGAGAGAGACAATAACTAAGTTAAGGTTGAACATGAAGGGTGATAACCTACACAAGGCCACTCCTTCAAGACTGATACAGTTAGATGTTTTAAATACTACATGAAAACAAACACAGAGTCAATAGATGAGAAAACAGAGATATGGGTTCCAAATGAAAAAAAAAAAAAAGAAAAAAAAAATACAGAAAAAGGCCTTAATGGTATGGGGATAAGTAATCTACTTGATAAAGAATTCAAAATAAAGTTCAAAAAGATACTCACTGAATTCAGGAGAAGAATAGATGAGCACAGTGAGAACTCAACAAAAAGATACAAAACATAAGATAGTACCAAACAAAAGTCACAGAGCTAAACAACGTAAAACCTGAACTGCAAAATACACTAGGAGTGGTTCAAGAGCAGACTACATAAAGTAGAAGTACAGATGGACAAACTGGAAGATAAAGCACTGGAACCCAGGGCAGCAAAAAGGAAAAAAAAATAGTTAAAAAAAAAGAAGATAACTTAAAAGACCTATGGAATGACACCAAGCAGAATAACAGTCACATTATAGGGATCCCAGAAGAGAAGAGAGAAAGAAGCAGAAAACTTATTCGAAGAAATAATGGCTGAAACTTAAAGAAGAAAACAGAGATCTAGATCTAGGAAAACTAGAAAATTTGAAATAAACAAAAAGAGGTCCATGCCAAGATAGATTATAATTAAAATGACAAAAGTTAAAATACCAGGGAAAACCCTAAGACCATCAGAAGATTTCTCAGCAGGAAATTTGCAAATCACAAGAGAGGGCCATGACATATTCACAGTACTGAAAGGGAAAACAAACAAACAAACAAACAAACAAAACAACAACAAAAAACAACCATACAACCCAAAATATTCTACCTGGCAAGGTTATCAATCATACTTGAAAGAGAGACACAGAGTTTTCCAGATAAGCAAAAGCTAAAATGTTTATTACTACTAAAATAGCCTTACAAGAAATATTAAAAGGACTTCTTTAAGATGAAAAAAAATAGCACTAATTAATAACTACAACAACAAAAATACATAAAAGTAAAAACTTTCCTGGAATAGGTAAATATATAGTAAAAATAGTGGATTAATCACTTATAAAGGTTATTGTGGACATTGCTGCCATAAACATTGGGGTGCATGTGCCCCTTTGGATCACTACATTTTATCTTTAGAGTAAATACCCAGTAGTGCAATTATTGGATCATAGGGTAGCTCTATTTTCAACCTATAGAGGAACTTCCATACTGTTTTCCAGAGTAGCTGCACTAGCTTGCATTCCCACCAACAGTGTGGGAGGGTTCCCTTTTCTCTGCATCCTCAGCAACATCTGTCATTTCCTGACTTGTTAATTTCAGCCATTCTGACTGGTACGAAGGTATCTCACTGTGGTTTTGATTTGTATTTCCCTGATGCCAAGTGATGTTGAGCATTTTTTCATGTGTTTATCGGCCATTTAGATGTCTTTTTTACAGAAATGTCTGTTCATGTCTTCTGCCTATTTCTTGATTGGAATATTTGTTCGTGGAGTGTTGAGTTTGATAAGTTCTTTATAGATTTTGGATACTAACCCTTTGTCTGATATGTCGTTTGTGAATATCTTCCCCCATTCTAAAGACTCACTTTAAAGTAAAGATACAAACAGACTGGAACTGAAGAAATGGAAACAGATATTCCGTGCAAATGGAAATGAAAAAAGAGCTGGTATAGTTATACTCATATCAGAAAAAGTATATTAAAATAAAGACTATAATAAAAGACAAAAAGTAGCACTAAATAATAATTAATGGGTCAACCCAGCAAGAATATATAACATTTATAAATATTTATACAACCAACAAAAGTGCATCTAAATATATAAAGCAAATATTAAGAGACCTAATGGGAGAAGTTGACAACAATACAATAATAACAAAGGCCTTTAATAACCCCAACTTACATTTACCAATATTACACCCAGACAAAAGATCGATAATTAAATGCACCTTAAATGACACATTAGACCAAATTAATTTAATAGATAAATACAGAACATTCCATCTAAGAGCAGTAAAATATACACTCTTCTCAAGGAACAGTCTCTAGGATAAATCACATGTTAGGCCACAAAACAAATTTCAATATTTAAGAAGACTGAAGTCATATCAAGAAAATTTTTTGGCCACAATGATATGAAATTAGACATCAATTGAAAGAAGAAAACAGGAAAACTACAAATACATGAAGACTAAGCAACATGTTACTGAACAACTACTGTGGTCATAGAAGAAATCAAAGGAGAAATAAAATACGTACACATAAATGAAAATAGACACAATTTGACAAAAATGTATGGATGCAGCAAAAGTCATTCTAAGAGAGGATTCATTGTTTCTCAAGAAACAAGAAAAATCTCATATAAACAATCTAATTTATACCTAAAGGAACTAGAAAAAGAAGGATGGAACCTAAAGTTAGTAGAAGGAAGAAAATTATAAAAATCAAGTGGAAATAAAAGAAAAAGAGACTGAAATGGTAACAGAAATGATCAATGTAACCAAAAGCAATTTCTTTAAAAGATAAACAAAACTGACAAAATTTAATCAGACTTACAAGAAAAAAAAAGAGAAGGCTCAAGTAAATAAGATTGGAAATGAAAGAAGAGACTTATAATTGATACCACAGATGTAGAAAGGATCATACAAGACTACTGTGAACAATTATATTCCAAAAAAGTGGACAACCTAAAAGAAATGGATAAATTCTGAGAAACATACAACTCGCCAAGACTGAATCATAAAGAAATAGAAAATCTGAATAGAACAATTAATCATAAGGGGATTGATTAGTAATCAAAAACCTCCCAACAAACAAAAGTCCAGGACCAGACAGCTTCACTGGTGAATTCTACCAAACAATCAAAGACATAATACCTACTCTCAAATTCTTCCAAAAAAATTAAAGAGAAAGGGAAGCTCCCTAAATCACTTATGCGGCAAATATTGTAAGACCTGATACCCAAACCAGAGAAAGATATCACTAAAAAATAAAACTATAAACTATAAGGCCAATAAATTTGGTGGAACTAGATGTAAAATCCTTAACAAAATATCAGCAAAGTAAATTCAACAGTATATTAAAAGTATTATTCACTGTGACCAAGTGGAATTCACCTCAGGAATGCAGAATAGTACAACAGTAGCAAATCAATCAACATGATACACTACATTAATAAGATGAAAGGTAAAAATTATATTATCATCTCAACACATGCAGAAAAAGCATTTTACAGAATTTAACATAAATTTATTATAAAAACTCCCACAAAGTGGGTATAGAAGGTATGTATGTGGTATACATACCTTGAGGTATGTACCTCAATATAATAAAGGCTATATCTGAGAAACTCATTGCTAACATAATATTCAATCTTGAAAAGCTGCATTTTTTTCCCTCTAAAATCAGGACAAGAGAAGATACCTATTAATCCCACTTTTTTCAACATACTATTGGAAGTACTAGCCTGAGCAATCAGGCAAGAAAAATAAAAGGCATCCAAATTGGAAAAGAAGAAGAAAACTGTTACTATTCACAGATGACATGCTATTATATAGAAAAGACTCCAAGACTCCACCAAGAAACTGTTAGAAGTAAATGAAGAAGTCAGTAAATTTGCAGGATACAAAATCAATAGAGAAAAAATTGTTGTGTTTCCATATACAATAATAAACTATTAGAGAGAAAAATCAAACAAACATTTCCACCTAAAATTGCATCAAAAAATTCCCAGGAATAAAATTAGCCACGGGGGTAAAGGACATGTATTCCAAAAAGCATAAGACATTGATGAAAGAAATTAAACATGACATAAATACAAGGAAAGCTATTTTGTGCTCATAGATTGGGAGAATTAGCATTACTAAAATGTCTATACTATCCAAAGTCATCTGCAGATTCAATGTAATCTCTATTAAAATTCCAATAAAATTTTCCACAAAATTAGAACAAATTATTATAAAATTTGTATAGAATGACAAAGACCCTGAATAACTAAAACAATATTGAAAAAAGAATAAAACCCAGGGGTATCAGACTCCCTGATTTCAAACAATACTGCAATGCTATACTAATCAAAACACTCTTTCTGGGTGGTTCAGTTGGTTAAGCATCAATTCTTGATTTTGGTTCAGGACATGATCTCAGGGTGGTGAGATAGAGCCCCACATCAGGGCCCACAACTGGTGTGGAGTCTGCTTAAGATTCTCTCTCTCGGAGAGGAGGAGCAAGATGGCGGAGAAGTAGGAGGTTGAGATAGAGTCGGAACCCAGAAGTTCATCTAGATAGTTAAAAAATCATTTTAAAAGCCAGCATACTCAACAGGAGGGAGAAGAGAGGAAGAAGAGCAATTCTAGGAGCA
>JAPYYJ010002245.1:0-13087 GCA_028533885.1 Nasua narica | reverse complement strand
AGAGACTGTGGACTCTGAGCAACAAACTGAGAGTTTTGGAGGGGAGGGGGTGGGGGGGTAGGCAAGCCTGGTGGTGGGTATTGAGAAGGGCACGTATTGCATGGAGCACTGGGTGTGGTGCATGAACAATCAATCTTGTAACACTGAAAAATTGAAATAAACATATTTGGGGAGAAAAAAAAAAGAAAGATGAGATCACCTGGATTTTAGTGGAAGCAGGGACAGTGTTCAAGGGAGATGGCGTATATCCTTGCAGGAGGGAGAATTCACTACTAGGGATCAAGAATCCCAGCACGTGGATTTAAATCCTAGCTCTGCTGCAACTAGCTGGGGAAACTTACATAAGGTACCTAACCTCATGGTGCCTAGTCCCCTCATCTGTACAATGGGAACTGTTTGGGTAACTATATATTAGGATAACTGCATACAGGTAAAACAAGTCAATGAATTCGAGCGCTTGGAAAAATGCCCACCACACCAAGTAGTCAATCTAGGTTAGATAGGACTTTTATTATCTTTGCTCTCCATTTATGGGCAGGGACCAGGAGGGAGTTGTTTTTGTAAGTTCCAGAGAGCACCAAGGTTCTTCAGCCTCATCTGAGGCAATTGACAAAAACTGAAATAGCAAAAATTTCTTTGATTGGGAGCGCCCAAAAGAGCTGAGATCATTTATAGGCCAGACGAGAATCGCTTGGGATTCTCCGCATTCTCTCTGACTGGCGTGGGCAGTAGCAGCAAGGGAGAAAACAGAAGGCAGGGGGAAAATACCAGTACCAAGGGGAGGGTGACAGAATGAGGGAACAGTTGTCAAGAAGCAGATTTGGGAAATGCTAGGAGACAAAGATCACTGGGGGAGACAAAGCCTCCCTGGTCAGAAGTCTCTAGGCTTTCCTTTTCAGGTGCCTTCTGGAGGACAGAATAGAAAGTGCCTCATGGCCAGAGGCATCCACAGCCCAAAACCTATATAGTTGTCCTCCAGTTCTTTAACTCGTCAGGGAAAATCCTCATGCGACAACACAGAGGCACTGAGCTGGTTGTTCAAAAAGTAAGTTTATCCATCAATAAGTAACTTGTTAGCCTATTATTCTCACTTTATAGTCTTGTACCATTTCCCGCCATTAAATATCAGAAACTAATTTTTTGCCTAAAATTGTAAAAAGCTTTACACTTCTGCATTTTTTACAGTTGTTATCTAAATTCCACTTAGTTGGGGCACCTGGGTGACTCAGTCAGTTAAGGGTCCCACTCTGGATCCTGGCTCTGGTCATGATCTCAGGGCCGTGAGACTGAGCCCTGTGTCAGGCTGTGCACTGGGTGTGGGGCCTGCTTAAGATTCTCTCTCTCCTTCTCCCTTGGTCCCTCCCCCCACCCTCTCTCCCTAAGGGGGAAAAATAAATTCTAGTTAGTTAACATACTGTATAATATTAATTTCAAGTGTACAATATAGTGATTTAACACTTCCATACAATACCCAGTGCTCATCACAAGGGCACTCCTTAATCCTCACCACCTTTGTAACCCATCCCCCCCACCCACCTCCCCTCTGGTAACCATCAGTTTCTTCTCTAGAGTTAAGAGTTTGTTTCTTGGCTTGCCTCTCTCTCTCTTTTTCCCCTTTGACCATTTGTTTTGTTTCCTAAATTCCACATATGGGAAATCACATGGTATTCTTCTTCCTCTGCCTTACTTTGCTTAGTGTAATACTCTCTAGCTCCATCCATGTCGTTGCAAATGGCAAGACTTCATTCTTTTTTATGGCTGAGTAATATTTCATTGTATATATATTCTACATCTTCTTTATCCATTCATCAGTGGATGGACAATTGGGCTGTTTCCATAGTTTAGCTATTGTAGATAATGCTGCCTTAAACATCGGGGTGCATGTATCCCTTTGAATCAGTGTTTTTGTATTCTCTGGGTAAATACCTAGTACCGCGATTGCTGCATGGTAGCGTAGCTCTATTTTTAACTTTTTGAGGAAACTCCATTATGTTCTCCACAGTGGCTGAACCAGTTTGCATGCCCACCAACAGCACAAGAGGGTTCCCCTTTCCCCACACCCTCACCAACACCTGTTGCTTCTTGTATTGTTGATTTTAGTCATTCTGACAGGTGTGAAGTGATACCTCATTGTGGTTTTGTTTTGTTTTGTTTTTTTAAGATTTTGTTTATTTATTTGACAGAGAAATCACAAGTAGGCAGAGAGGCAGGCAGAGAGAGAGGGGGGAAGTAGGCTCCTTGCTGAGCAGAGAGCCCGATGCGGGGCTTAATCCCAGGACCCTGAGATCATGACCTGAGCCCAAGGCAGAGGCTTAACACACTGAGCCACCCAGGCACCCCTCTCATTGTGGTTTTTGATGAGGGAAACAAAGGCAAGAGAAATGCAGCTTAAATTACAACTCTTCACAGCTTGTACCCACTGATAGATACCCGAACCATGCAGGGTGTGACCTTCCTCAAGGAACTCATGGCTGCCTTAGTGCCTTAAAAGTTTATGTTTTATTAAAGACTAAAAGTAGCCTTATCTTAATAGCAACTAGCCCCTCAAGGTCCTGAAAGGCTTGCTTCCAAATTCCCGAGACTTATGTTCTCCTTAACTCTTACTAATTAAAAAGTATATAATCAGTCACTCCTCACAATCCCCGTGTGGTTCTTTCTGCCCACGGGTCCTGTCCCCATGCTATAATAAAATCACCTTTTTGCACCAAGAACATCTCAAGAATTCTTTTTTGGCCATTCGCTCACATACTCAAAAACTCAAATTCCATCAGTTTTGATTCATATTTCCCTGATGATCAGTGATGTTGAGCACCTTTATATGTGTCTGTTGGTCAGCCGGATGTCTTCTTTGGAAAAATGTCTATTTGTGTCTTCTGCCCATTTTTTAATTGGATTATTAATTTTTGAGGTGTTGAGTTTGATAAGCTCTTTACATATTTTGGATACCAACACTTTATCAGATACATCATCTGCAAATATCTTCCCCATTCTGTAGATTGCCTTTTAGTTTTATTGATTATTTCATTCACTGTGCAGAAGGTTTTTATTTTGATGAAGTCCTAATAGTTTATTTTTACCTTTGTTTCCCTTTCCTCAGGAGTGGTATCTAGAAAGAGGTTGCTACGCTGATGCCAAAGAGGTTACTGCCTGTGTTCTCCTCTAGAATTTTATGGTTTCAGGTCTTTCATTTAGGTCTTTAATCCATTTTGAATTTATTTTTTGTGTTTGATGTAAGAAAGTGGTCCAGTTTTCCCAACACCATTTGTCAAAGAGACATTCCTTTTTTCCATTGGATATTCTTTCCTGCTTTGTTGAGGATTAATTAGCCATATAGTTATGGGTTTATTTCTGGTTTCTGTATTCTGTTCCATTGATCTTTGTGTCTGTTTTTGTGCCCGTACCATACTGTCTTGATCAGCACAGCTTTGTAATATAACTTGAAGTCTGAAATTGTGATGCCTCCAACTTTTTCTTTTTCAAGGTTCCTTTGGCTATTCAGTGTCTTTGGTGGTTCCATAAAAAGTTTAGGATCATTTGTTCTAGCCCTGTGAAAAATGATATTGGTGTTTTGGCAGGGATTACATTAAATGTGTAGATTGCTTTGGGTAGAATAGACATTTTAAGGATATTTTTCTTCCAATCCATGAGCATGAAATGTCTTTCCTTTTCTTTGTGTCACCTTCAATTTCTTTCATCAGTATTTTACAGTTTTCAGAGTATAGGTCTTTCACCTCTTTGGTTAGGTTTATTTCTAGGTATCTCTATACACCAATAATGAAGCAGTAGAAAGAGAAATTAAGGAACCACTCCTATTTACAATTGTGCCAGATACACTTTTGCATTTAGAGACTACTGATTCATCACTAAGTTGTCAGGAGTGATAGATATATAGACATAGACATAGACATAGACATAGACATAGACATAGACATAGACATAGACATAGATATAGGTATAGATATAGATATAGATATATAGATATATATGCCTCTCTCAAGAGGTCATTTAGAAGAGGAAGACATCATTAACTTCATTTATACCTGTTGGTTTATTATAATATGGTTGTTCCTTTCACAAAGCATCTGTGACATTGTTGGAACTTGTCAGTAAGTCCCTTGGCAGCAGGATCTACCTCTAATCTTTGCCGGGCACTGGCTTCTTACTGCCCCGTATTCTCACCCATCTCCACATGCTGTAACTGAAAAACTGTGGCTGGGCTTGCTTATGTAATTAGAGTTGTGCCTCCTTGCCAGGTGGTTTCTCCCTCCTCCACTAATTAGTCCAGTTCTCCCTTGAAGGCATGTAGGAACTATCAGTTAAGGTAAATGGAAACAATAGGATGGGTGATGTCAGTTTCTGAAACTGTTGATTACTTTCCATGTTATATCATATGGTCATTAGGATTACTCCGCACTTATGGGTAAACTGTTCAGCTAGTCATTAGCTCAATCCAGACACATCAAGGCTTGTCCTGGTTAACTAACCTTTTAAGCCATGTGACATGGAAAAACAAGTCCTTCTCCAAAAGGTGTTAAACTGAAAATCATACGAAGACTTTACTTTCCTGGTGCCTTTTATAGTCATATTTCTCACAACACAACAATTCCAAGACAAGGATTGGAACAAAAAAGCAACAAAAATAGCGGTATCTTGAGTATCTTTTAAGAAGCTAGAGTCATATTTTGCAAATATCTTCCTGGTCCATTTTTCAAGCATCCTAACAGGGCAATAACAGAATTAGCAAGTTCCTGGCAGTAGCATAGGTTGTTCCAACTCTTCCAACATAGCAAGTCCACAAGGTACCCCGGCACAGGGAAGAGTCATTTCAGATATTGGCTATGGGGCATTTGTTATAGACTCTCGTCTCCTTCTCCAAGGGTTCTCAAAAACTGTGGTCTGGGGACCAGCAACATCACTATCACCAGGGAACTTGTTACAGACAAATTCTTGGGACTCACCCCAGACACAGTGAATCAGAAACTGTGCAAGTAGTAGGCAGCAATCTAAGTCTTAACAAACTATAAGTTGGCTAACTGAATGTAAATAAAAAATACTGAATCATTGTGCTATACACCTGAAACTAATATATTATTATGTGCCAGCTATATCTCAATAAAAAATACTTTAAGATGGAAAAAACAAGCAAACAACTCTCTGGGTGATTCTGGCGCATCCGCCTCAGATGGAGCCCCACTGTCAATCATACAGCCAAGTAGATATGGGCAAAGCCAGTTTATACAGATTCTCGTGGAATCCTTAAAGCTCACCCTGTTTCTATGAGTCTTAGATCACAGAGAACAGTGTTAGGATCATTGTTAGTTCTATGAAGAAAAGGAAGAAGGAAAATATGCGCCAATTTCCTGGTAAATTTCCCCATTGGCTTTAACAATCTTTACCATATGCAAAGCATAATGTTCTCGAAGATTAAATACCACTCTAGGGACTTAAAGAAAAGAGGAATAGAAGACCATACTTGGGAAAAGAAATTTCTCTCTTTCCTGCTATGGAAGAAATATAACACTCATTAGGTCATTCCAAAATCTATTACATTGGTTTCTAAGACAAAGAAAACTTTTAAGACAGAGTGGCCAAGATGAATCAGAATACCTTTCTGTAGTGATTTTTCCAGTGCTGACACACAACTTCTATCAAGAAATTTTTCCTAAAGAGATTAACCTAATTACTAAAGTTCCCTTTACTCCAGTCACAAAGGAAGAGGAGAGGAGTTCAGGTGAAATTGCCTTGAAATCAGAGCCCCAGACTTGTGCACATTCCTCACATTTGTAGCATTCTTGAGGCCATCAGACCACCCCTAATGACAAAGAAAAGAAGACTGACTGGAGGCACAAGCAGCAATTATTAAAGCCACTTCCAAGTAGATATCTCAGGAAAACACATTTCTTTATAGCCACTAAGTGACAGTAAGGATAAGGGAGGGCATGCCAGCTAATGGAAGAGCATGAACTGAGCAAAATCCTTCCTAAACTTATCAGCAGGAGAAGACTTTGAGGGGATGGAGATGCCTGGGCGCTGAGGTCATCTGAGCTCAATCAGCCCCCCTACCACTTCCCGGTCCTGTCTAAATCCAATTGCTTATTTGGATTAGCTCTGCCACTTTACGATAGATGCTTTAAGGAAATCAAAATAATTTCATGTGCTAAGTGAAATTATATGACTAGGACTAGCCGGGCAAGTCAGTCTGGAGGCATAGCCACTTTGTTCATTAGCACTGACCTTGGTCAAATTATTAAATCCCTTATTGCTCCAGTGACCTCATGAGTCCAGTGGGAATATTATCACCAACTCGTTACTGGATGACTCCTGAGAGAAATGGATGACAAGAGTTGGGTACTGCTGTACTGTATTCTATAATTTTCTATGTATTTTAATTTTTATCTTGAAGAACAAATTCAAAATAGTCCATATTCCAAGTTCCTGTCACTGATATTGAGTGAGGAAATCACTGAATCAGTAGACAAGCATCATATTTTGCCTAACATTGAACATTAAAAGGAGACCAATCAAATGTTTCTATTAACAGAAGAGCTTTTCTGCATTGAGTGTGTGTGTGTGTGTGTGTGTGTGCATGCGCGTGTGCACGCGTGCACGTGTAAAGGAAGGAATACTTTAATCCAAACACAAGACTACAAGGCTGGATTGTGGACAGTACCTAGGAATCTGAGAAGTCTGAGATAAGCAAGGGTACATAAACACCATCAGCACTGACTCTTTTTGAATAAATATTCTGGACCTATCTAAGTAAGCTAAGGCTTCAAATGAGGAAGTCGCTGAGCCAGTAGGGCAGATGCCATGTTCTTGGCCATCAAGGTGGCCCTGTGTTCACTGTCTGCCTACTAATGGCATTTCTTGGAGCTACCTCTGAACCTCTCCCTAAGCAGCTCCGGTCCTTCAGGCTTAGCCAGCTGGGGTTGCTGTGCCATGGCCCTAGGGCAGGCCAATTAAGATTCATTATGTCACATCAAGGGAAGAATTCCAAACACTGGGCCCTCCACCAAGAATGCAGCATCCTCACCCTCCCACTTCAAGCCCTGAGATGTTTTCAGTAAAAATAACCTTAGCTAATCATAACCGCTAGGGAGGATAGAGATAATCTCAGTGAGGTCACAAGGAGCTAAAAAAGTCTTTAGAGATCAAAGAGGTATACTAAGAAGGGGTCAGAAAATTCAGGATGTAATGACTCATCTTATATCCTTCTGTTCTTTCTGAGCCTCAGAGGGGGCTGGGATGCTGTGCTGGGAATGGCGGGGAGGGGGGTGGTTGGTGGTCAAGTCTTACATCAAATCAATTCCTGGTTCCATGCTGAAAAGAAACCTCATTTTACTGGCTCAAATAAATTAGTAGTATGCACCTAAATAACGCTCAAAACAGAGAAAGTCATCATTGTGACAGACTTGTAAAAGGCAGTTGCAGGAAATTGCACAAAATAAGCAGAATAAATACGACCAGAGTGAACTGGACGCTTTATGCAACAACCGCCTGACACTCCAACTTCCTTTCAAATTTCACTTTTCCTCCCCTCTCTTTTTTTGCCAGATGAATGCACTTCCAGCTGGACTTAGGAGAAGCAATGGTGTCAAACAACGACTTGTTAAGAAATACACACCTGTCATAAATGCAAGACGCTCTCAGGGGATATATTGAATTGCGTTCCCTGCTTCCTATGAAAAGGTGCAATGAAAAAATGAATTAACTATCAACTACCAGATGTTTCTAGCATCTCTATTAGTTTGGGAAAGATGAAACAATTGCTGCATTGTACAGATGTATACCTCACATAAACATAAGCATTTAGGATGTGGGAAGAAGGCTCAACTAAATGTGTCTTGAGAATAATTGATCTTTTCTTTTTGGCAATGCTTCATAATAACAGGAAGAAATCTTTTCTTCTCCTTGGATTGACACATCTTACAACAACACAAAGAATAAAGGGACATTTTTCTAAGGGTATGGTCATATGGATTTGCATTTTTAGTTTCACTTTGCTTCACTGCAACAATTATAATTGTCCTGAACTTCCAGGTGATTCTCATACATGTACATTTCATTGTTTGAAAGCTTTCTAGTTATAGAAAGTTCTCAGTACTATAAATCCCATTCTCCAAATAACAAAAATGGATTCCAGGGAGGAGAGATGATGTGGTCAATGATGTGGGAACTACAGAGTTGGCTACCCTTTAAAAATATTAAGGAAGAATATATACAAAATATTCGGGTTACTTTTGGCTTCACAACACAATGCCAATGTTCAAATATATGGAGCTGTCATCAATATGTGTCATTCAAGACAAGGGACAGGAGTATACTGTGGCAACAGCTTCAATTTCTGCCTCTGGCTTCATATTATTGTGTCTCCCAAGTGATTGTGCTTTGAATTTAGCTTCTGTCATCTCAGTTCCAGGGTAGAACCACAGAATGGAAAGCAGAGGGGAGACACCATTTTGTGCCAAGTGCGACAGGGCTCACAAACAGGCTTTTTGTGTTTCCCTAGTGGTTGCCTAGGCCCTTTCTGAAGGATTCTGAAACGGAATCTGGGTTTAGGCAGAGAGAAGGTAGGAGACTATTGACAACATCTGCCAGTTCTCCAGAATCAGAGGGTGTCTGCTCGTGCGCAGAAATTTTCCAGCTTGGGCCTTGGTAGAAGTTAAGAGAGTGGGCTTTGGGATCAACCAGACCTCAGTTGAAAACCACAAGCTCAGACACACTGGGAAATGTACTTCCCCGCCGTAAGACTGTTTCCTCTTCTCTTGAATAGGGCTCGTAATGAAAACTACCCAAAAGGGTCAGTGTAAAGATTAAATGAGATACTGTGTGTAAAGAGTTTTGCCCATTTCATGTCACAGAGTAAGAGCTACAAGAATGACAACTGTGGCCATGGCCGTAATGGTAGCCTTCACAATAGTAATGGCAGCAGCAGTTGTTTAAGGACATAGACCTGCAATCTTTCTGGTATGGACTAGAGGCCAAAACTAATGCTAAAGAGCGAGAGGGAGAGCGTGTGAGTAAGTGAGAGAGGAGTTCTGACTAGCCAAGTAAATTGGAACCAAAAACCATCGTGAGAGATCATGGCCCAAAGGTAATCATCCTCTGATGGAAGTGACCTCTGGGCCTCAGAGGTCTACCCTTCTCTCTTGGGTGCTCCCAGGAACGTGGCATGTGCCCCATCTATTGGACTAAAATGGTGCCAGTACTCCTGAGGTAAAGGGTATGGTTGAAACTGAGTGAAATGAGCACCAGCTAAGAAAGAAGGCAGTGATAGGGGGTCAGGGGCTACCAAAAATCTTTAAGAGGAAGAAAACAGAAACAGAGGGAAAGCCACCATCCCTCGAGCTGATCCCTCATACCCCTGGTACCAGCTCCTAGGATGCCATTTTTTAAGCAGCACCCAAATGTGACTTATCAGGTGACTTGAAGAGTTGAGAGCATGTGTGGATGCGTCAAAAAGAAGGAACAGGTGAGCAGCCTAATGCTCACAACATGGGTGGGGAGGATGTCCCCTCTGGATACCGGAGCCACTAACTGTAGCAGAGCGGGTTTGAGGGGATCAAAGACTGTGGGTGTTTTACAAATGCTGTTCACTCCAGTAGAAGTAGGGTTCAATTTGTTAGAGAAGTAATGGCTACCTTCCAGACCAATAGCGAAAAAAGAACAAATTCAGAGGGAGCAGTTTAAAAGAATTTTAAAGAGCACTCTTGGTGGAGTAATAAAGGAATAGCAGCTTACAGATCTTAGATGTTTATTCCTGGAATAAACCTTTGAGATCATTTAATCTAATCTCATTACTTATAGATAAAGAAATACACGACTTATGGGCAACAGACCTGTGGAAATAACCTATTAAAACTGGAGTTATTGTACTAGAAAGAGGGAGAGAGCCCAGAAATGGACATGCAGACTTTGGAGTTGTCTAGGTTCGTGCAGTAATTGAAATCATATATGATGATACACTTTGCCCTAGCAGAGGGAAGAGATGCACTTCAGCCTCCAAGCAAAGCATGAAGAGTGACACACCCATAATAAAATGGCCAAATGGACACCACCCAAACATAGATAACTATGCAGTCCAAACCATGTGAATAAATAGAGGAAGTTGGACATTTATATTTCACATGTTTTGGCATATCAACGGAACTCTAATTATTTTTTACTCTTGGGATGAATCTGCTTTTCAAAAATTGCTAAGGAAATAAAGGCAGATTCAAAATGTACACAGTGTGATATTGCTTGGCTTAAAACTGTAAATATATAAAATAAAAAGAATATAAGAAAGGTTTAAAAGGTTTGTTGGTAAGCACTGAAAGCACTTAGATCCGGGATGAATCAAATACATATACTACAGATTTGCAAAAACAATTGATCATTCTTGAAAGCAAACATCTATGGGTTAAAATAGTTTCAATATTAAATAATGTGGTTCTACAATCTCGGATATTCCAACAAAAATCATGAAATGTGTATACAAAGAGGAGGGAGAAATAAAAACAAGCTAATGACCTCAGCTTATGAGAGATTCAAATAATTTTATTTCCTCTATGAAACTGACAATTAGAAATATATAGGCTGTATTTTTTAATTTAATGTGAACTATTATAATGAAAATATATTCAGTGTTTCTAGAGGAAAACAGCCCAGGAATTAACTACTAATAGTTATGAACACTTACTACGTACCAAGCACATTCAAGATAGTCATTTCTACAGCCCTCTTAATAATACTGTGAATTGGGTACTATTTTATACCCATTTTACAAATTTTATAAATGAGGACATTTAGGTACAAAGAATTCAAGAGCAGGGGCACCTGGGTGGCTCAGTTGGTTAAGCAGCCTACTCTTGATTTCGGCTCAGGTCATGATCTCAGGGTCCTGGGATTGAGCCCTGAATTGGGAATCCATGCTCAATAGGAAGTCTGCTTGAGGATTCTTTCTTTCCCTCTGCCACTCCTCTCTCTCTAATAAATAAATAAATCTTTTAAAAAAGGAAAAAGAAAAAGAATTTAAGCACTATTGATTCTTGAAATGTTGAAATGGATCCAAGCTCAGGCAAGCATGTGCCTGAGCTAATGGTCTTAACCAATATTCTACACATCCATTAAAAGATGGAAACCAACAGGAATGATGGAAAAATGTTCTTTAAAAAGCATAAACTAAGATGTTAGAAGATCAAAAATAAAAGTATAAAAATAAACATAAATTTGTTAGACTCATTTAAAAAATTTTAAAAATTTAATAGAACTACATGTTATTTACAAGAGAATATATATAGAATAAAACATCGACACATTAAAAATGTAAAAATAGAAAATATTAAAAATAAAAGGATAGCAAATATGTGTCAAAAAATTAAAAGAAAAAATAGAAAACATTAAGGAGGGCACACATTGGGATGAGCACTGGGTGTTGTATGCAACTAATGAATCGTTGAGCACTACAACAAAAACTTAGGATGTACTATATGCTGGCTAACTGCTCATAATAAAAAATAAATTAAATTAAATTTTAAAAAAGAAAACATTAAATTAAGAATATAACAGAATATAACAAAAATAACAATATTACACTGACCAAAAGTGTAATCTACAATAAAATATAATAGTCCAGATCAGCGCTAATAGAACTTTCCACAACAATGGAAATGTTCTATACTTGTGCTGTCCAATATGATAGACGCTAGCCAGTTGTGGCTATTGAGCCCTTGAAATGCAGCTAGAGTAGCAGATGGACTGAATTATTTTTAATTAATTAAAAATTTAAATTAAAAAAGCCAAATGTGGGAGTGACTATGATATTGAACAGCACATGTCTGGGTCTCAGTGTATATGTAATAGATGTTACTAAAATTAGAGCTTAGAAGGTGTATGTTTTAATGTTAGATTTTAAAACAATCTTAAGGGAAAACTAGGTGACTCAGTCAGTTAAGCATCCCACTCTTGGTTTTGGCTCAGGTTGTGATCTCAAGGTTGTGGGATCAAGCCCCACTTTAGGTTCAGTGCACACTGGGGAGTCTGCTTGAGATTCTCTCTCACCCTGTCCTTATGCTCCTCCCCTCATGTGCATGCATGTTCTCACTCTCTCTAAAATAGATCTGTAAAAAAATAAATAAAACAATCTTGAAATATTTAAGACCAAAGATAAATATTTAAGACCAATTCAGGGTCTTTTCTGGTTCCATACAAATTTAAGGATAAGACCAAAGATAAGAATATAGATAATCTGAATAATTTAAATGCCAAAATTACCTAATAGTTACATACAGAACTTGGCCCTCCACAAAGAATGTGTATCCACATTAATGAATGTTAACAAATATCAGCCACAAAAAAAAAAAAAAAAAACCCAAACCTATTTTCAGATTCCCCCAAAGTGGAAATTTTCCTGGCTACAATGCAACAAACTAGAAATTCATAACAAAATTTTAGTTAAATACACACAAAATTTAAAAAGTAGAAAATTTTAAAGAATTAATCTAAATTTGTATCAAATTTATAATGGAAATAATCTCTACAATTAAAGCTAATTACAACATATCATGATATACAGGCTGGGTCAAAATTATACCCAAAGGTAATTTCACAGATTTTGTTGATATTAATAAAAGAAGACAATGGAAATGAATGAGCTAACTCAATTAACAAGTAAACAAGAAGGGAGGTAGATGGGGTGATATGGATTAAGACGTGCACTTGTGATGAGCACTGAGTATTGTATGCAAGTGATGATTCTCTATATTGTACACCTGAAACTAACATTATGCTGTATGTTAACTAACTGAAATGTAAATAAAAGCTTAAAGATGATTTGACCATAGAGTTGTGGGTCCATCTCTGGGCTCCCTATTCTGTTCTACTGATCTCTGTGTCTGTTTTTGTGCCAGTACCGCGCTGTCTTGGTGATCACAGCTTTGTAGTAAAATTCGAAATCAGGCAATGTGATGCCCCCAGCTTTGTTTTTCTTTTTCAACATTTCCTTAGCAATTCGGGGTCTTTTCTGGTTCCATACAAATTTAAGGATCGTTTGTTCCAGCTCTTTGAAAAAAACTGGTGGAGTTTTGATCGGGATGGCATTGAAAGT
>JAPYYJ010002244.1:0-13091 GCA_028533885.1 Nasua narica | reverse complement strand
TATGGAGGTTCCTCAAAATGTTGAAAATAGAGCTACCCTATGACCCAGCAATCGCACTACTAGGTATTTACCCTCAAGATACAAATGTAGTGATCCGAAGGGTCACATGCATCCAAGTGTTTATAGCAGCAATGTCCAAAATAGCCAAACTCTGGAAAGAACCTAGGTGTCCATCAACAGATGAATGGATAAAGAAGATGTGATACACACACACACACACACACACACACACACACACTAGAATACTATGCAACCATCAAGAGAAACAAAATCTTGCCATTTGCAACGACGTGGCTGGAACTAGAAGGTATTATGCTAAGTGAAATAAGTCAGTCAGAGAAAGACAATTATCACATGAACCTTATGATATGAAGAATTCAAGAGGCAGAGCAGGGGGTTGTGGGGGCGGTGGGGAAGAGAAATGAAACAAGTTGGGAGGGGGAAGGAGACAAACCACGAGACTCCTAAACTCACAAAACAAACTAAGGGTTGCTGGGCGGTGGGGGGGTAGGGATATGGACATTGGGGAGGGTATGTGCTATGGCAAATGCTGTGAAATGTGTAAGCCTGATGATTCACAGACATGTACCCTGGGGCAAATAATACAGTATATGTTAATAAAAAAATTTAAAAAATTAAAATTATAAAAAAGACATCTATTCATTTTTGATTCAAACATTTTGTTGACTCTTGCAGAGCCCATAAGCCCCAGTCACATTGCCTACAGTGTGTAAAATGGTTATGTTTTCAGGGATACTCAGGGCTGAAGCCTCCTTCCAAAGCCCAGTCAACCTCTTCCACCAGTATTTTGCTTTCATATAGAGGGCAGGCACGCTGCACTGCTTCCCCCTGGTGGTGCTGAGGACTAATGCTTCTTAAGGAGCTTCTGCAGGAGGGCTTTTGCATAATTAGGCAGTGGGTGCCTAATTATCTCACCTGGGAAAGTGCATTTCTGAAGCAGTCCTTGTGGAGAGGCAGGAAGGTAGACATCCTCCCCATAAGGCAGGAAACACCAATCTATACATTTCTCCTGGGGTCCCTGAGACCAAGGCAGTGGCCTGCCCTTGTCCTGGCCACTCATAGGAACATGGAATTCATCTCCCAGAATGGATGTAGACCACTCAGCTGTGTAGACCATGCTCAGTGCTCCCCATTTACACATGAGCTATAAGTAATGAATGGTGGTTCCCTTCCCTTCCCCGCACCTCTGAGAAGTGGCAGAGTTCAGGGTGGAAGGGAAACCTCCTATTCTGACATATTTCCATGTAACAGAAGAAGAAAATTAAGAAACTAAAGTAATCAAATGGCTTTGCCTCTGTTGTCTGCCTGAGTATTAAGATGTTTGCATATTCTCAAAGCCCAGTTCTTATGGAGAGGTTGAGGATTAGGGGTGAGCCTGTTGAAACAGATAAGGCAAAACTCAAAGCAGCATCACCTCCTACCATGGCTGAAAGTGTTCCCTGAAACTTCTTCTTACAGCACTAAGCAGATCTCCAGGGGAAGAGGCTCTTCATTCCATGGTACTGGCGGGGCAGCTAAGGCCATGGCTCTGGGTGAATGTAGAGGTAACACTGGTCCTAATTTATCTGGGATTTTCTGGAGAAGAGCGACCTTCACAAAAATAACAAAATAGGGCCAACTTGAAGAACACTGCCTGTTGGAGAAGTGTCCTGGGGACAACACAGTAATGCTCACCATGGGAAATCTCCACTCTCCTGTCTAGAAAAGAAAATAGACCAGTTATGGTAACTGCCAGCCAGGTGCTTCTCTGGACCCAGGGGTTTGCCTATATTTTGTATAATCCTATACAGAGTAGTCACAAGTTCAATCCAAGCATGTTTTAAAATGTCCTAAGTAAAAAATCCTTTTTTAAATTAAGAAAATGTAGTTATGTTCATCATGGAGAAGTCATAAAAGACACCAGCAAAGCACAAGTACAAAAAACACTAATAATATTCTTGCCCAAAGATAAACATTGCTATTTAATCCCTTATGGAATTTCTATATTCAAATTACTATATAAATATCTATAGGAAAATGTATGTGTATACTGATACGTGCAAACTTATATGCAAAGTCTATCTATAAATTATACATATGTAAAACATAAAGTATACATCTATATGAAAAGCATATAAATTATACTTGTATAAAATTATATATGTATGTATATAAATATATACATTATACAAACGTTTGGTTGCAGAATAGCTTCCATGGACTATTTTCAGTTATTTAGAGCATCCCATGTCAGTAGAGTCAAACGTCAGCTGCACACTTTATAAGTGTGCCCTCGATACAGCTGTACCCATAATGGTTATCTTACCTGTAAAGTGGAGAAAATAGTGATATCTCCTCATAGTAGGTAGTTGTGAGGATATATAAATCCTTACATATACATATGTATACCTAGCACATAGCATGGTCAGCACTCAAAAAATGTTAAGAATTAAATGAAGCATTCTTTAAGACCAGCCATTTAGAAAGCAAAGAACATTTGAAAAAGGAAGAGAAGATACAAATGGTCCTAATCAGCCTGACCATGGCCCTGTATAGAAGATTCTCAGGAGCTGGGCTTTCTTTCTATGAAAATAATTGTGGGTTTTACCAGCTGCTCTGGACCATGGCTCAATTGTGGCCATTTCCATCTCAAAGAAAACTTAAGGATTAGGGTTGAACATTTGAGTATTACTCTCAATGTACCCATGTAACATCAACACTCTCCTCTGTCTCTCAACCCCCTGATCTATCAGGACAAAATCAGTTTCTGTCTCTTACGATTATTAGGCTGTTACCTGAGAAAAGGGTAGGAAGTGGATCTCTAATTGGCTGTTTTCCCTAAGACTCAGACTGAGGAATGGAGAGTGTAGGTTGGTAAGGGTATAGTCAATCCTTAGTGCCTCAAGTATGGCATCTGACTTAGAGAAGCACATTTAAGAAACTAGAACATTTTGGTCCGCATTGACTGGAAAAATCAAACTCTTGTTTTATGATACATTTCATCCCATAGCATTATATATTCCTTATTTGGTTAGTATTTTTTTCCCCAAGGGAAAATCAGCAACCCCCCCCCCGAGGAAAATTCTTACAAATAAGCTGAAATCCACTGTATCTTTTAATCTTGATCCCAAATTTAAATTATCACTAATAATAAATATGGATTAATAAATAAAAATGGAATGCTATGCTACTACGTATTTGTAAGTTACTACAAATTTACTGAGCACCAATTTTGTGCTGGGCATATTATAAAATGAACCAGACCTAAGTTTCTCCATCAAGGAGATAACATGAAGATAATAGATATAATGGAAAGTGTATTCAAAAAACCCAAGGAATCAGCTCAGAGTGCAAAAGTCCATGCCCTCTGCTTGTGGGCTCCCTAAATGAACCTTAGCATTGATATGATTCCAGATGGTTCTGTCACAGCTTCACCAACCTGAGAATGGCTACTTAAGCCTCAATCTCTAGTGCAGAGAGATGTGTTTGTGATGAAACTCTTCTCAACTGTACGTGCAACCTCCTCACTCCCAAAACATCCTGTCATTTCAATAAGCGTCTTCGCCACCACCTGCCACTCACAACAAACACATAGTTGCCCTAATAAAACAGAAGACTGAAGTTCACTTCTCTTTTCTATGATACACCAGCCAGTAACTCAGTGCCTTAATTACCATCTATATTGTGATAAGATTGGTAGCCATACCAATGGTTGAAGTGTTTGTGTTATGAATGGGTGTTGTAAATTTTATTATACCTCCTTACTCAAATCAATGAAAGATTAAATCACACTTTAACATAACATAAGGTATTGTTTTTCCTGAAATATAGCAGCAGTACACTAATCTGAGGTAAACCACAGGTTTGTGTTTTTTCCACTTATGACCTGGTCTTTCTTACTTAGTTGGTTCTGGCCTCTGCCTCCCCTCTAGAGTTTTGCCATCTGAATAAGCTGCTGATTACTCTGCTCTACAATCTTACATAAGCACCTCACCTAGGTGGATGTGGGGCCTGCGGGTGGCTCTGCTGTGATTTTTGGCATCTGTTGAAATCAGTCAGTTTATCCAGTTCAGTGGCATGCCACAAGTTCTAAACCCACACACCTTCACAGGGGAATTTAACCATCCACCAAATGGAGGCATCTCTCATTCCCCTCACACAGAATGACAACCCTCACTTCCCCTCAGACCCAGGGACTAACAATAAAATTTGCCAATGCCAAGATTTTTCATATTTTTTTAAATTCAAGTATAATTCCACACAATGTTATATTAGTTTATTGTATTTATTTATAATTTATATATTTATATATAATTTATTTATATTAGGGATATAACATAGTGATTCAATAATTCTCTCCATTAGTCAGTGCTCACCACAGTAAGTGTGGTGACCATCTGTCACCATGCAATGTTATTACAATATTATTGACTATATTTCCTGGGCTGTATTTTCATCTCCATGACTTCTTTATTTTGTAACTGGAAGTTTGTACCTCTTCATCCCATTTATCTGTTTTGCCCATCTCCAGTCCACCCTCCCCACTGCAACCACAAGTAGTTTGTTCTCTGTATTTAAGAGTCTATATATATATATATATATATATATATATATATATATATGGGAGAAGTAGGAGACCTTGTTTCAACTGGTCCCGTGAAGTGAGCTAAATATCTACCAGAACACTCTGAACACCTATGAAATCAGCCTGAGATGTAAGATTATATACTTCTGGATCTCTACAGGGGCAGGAGATCATCTGTGGAGAGGTAAAGCTGAGTGGGAATGCTCCACTGATACCAAAGAATAAACAGAAGCGGGGAGGAGGCACCAGAAAGGACTCTCTGGAAAGGAATACCACAATACAAAAGTGCCCTGTGCTTGGGGACCAACATTAACTTGGAGTCTGGTTAAAAGCACTCAAAATGAGCAAAAGATCTTAAAAGGCAACCAGTGGAATCAGGTGGTCATAGTCACAGGCCTAAGCCCACTTTCCCAGGACAGTCACCACCGCCAACCACCCGTATCAGAGAGTCTGGTGGGGTCTCCAGTCTGTGGTCCCTGAGCCCATGGCTTTCTGCTGCTTGCACCACTGCTCTCGGGCTGGGTACACTCCTGCCTGTGCCTGAGAGAGCCCGACATGAACATCACTCCAGATCCTTCCTCCCGCAGCCTTCCATGACCTGCATGACCACCTGGTTGGGGAGCACTCCCATCTGCACATGAGAGACCCTGGTGTGGGCGCCAGCCAGCAGTCTCTAGGACTCTAGTCTCTAGTCTCCACTGCAAGGTCTGAGTGCACCCAGTCCGCACCTGAGAGAACCTGGATCAATCCCAGGTCAGAATCCCTCCACCAGCAGCCTTCCAGCAGCCTTCCGTGACCTGTGAGACTGTGGGGTTTGAGCTCACCTGGCATGGGCCTGGACCCCAAAAAGCAGTCCCAGCAATGGCAGTCACTGGAAGCAGGTGTCCTCAACCAATATCATTCACAGTTTTAGTGGCACAGAAGTGCAGAGAAAAGCAGGGGCCTTGGTTGACCACTGGGACATGGCTGAGGGTGTGCCCTGACTGTGGGAGGTTGCACTGTGCAGTGGAGTTTGCAGAGGGGGAGTCTGTGTGTTCTGGATCACCCAGAAGGGAGCAAACTGAGGCTCCTCTAGGAGGCAGAGTCCTGGGTGCAGAGGGACTCTTTACTCTGACCCTCCTAAAAGCAGCAAAAAGCTGCCAAATAGAAAAACCTTCAGAGAGCAAAAGCCGGAAAAACCAGTTTCCACAGAGCCCAGCCCCTTGATAGCCTGCAGGGCAACTCAACCCAAGCAAGACTCACTGGAAAATGATGCAGCAGGCCCCTCCCCACCCCAGAAGACAAGCCAAAAGCAAGAGGACATTAACCACAGGGTCCCCATAAAACCATAAACTCCAACATCAGGAGAAAACAATATATTAAGCTCCCAGTATTGGCCTAAAACCTGCATATTTCATAGATACAACTTTTTTTAAATTAGTTATCATGATTTCTGTTCTTTCAATTTTTTTAACCTACTTACCTTTACAACTAGAGGTTTAATACAACATATTCCATAACTTTTTTTCCTTAATAACTTCTTAATCTAAACTTTTTCATACATATACCTGTGTCTTTTTTTTCTTTTTCTTTTCTTTTTTTTAATATACATATAAATATAAGCTTCAAGGTAATCTTTTTTTTTCCTATTTAATACTACCCTTATATATAAACCAGTTTTAATTTCCCTGTATCTCTGGAAAGCTGAGTCGTTTAAAAAGATAACAAGATACACCCAGGAAAAAAACAAAATAAGCTTCCTCGCCCACATCAAGGATTTATATCTATGCTCTCATCTTATTCTTCTGTCAGTGTATCTGTGTATTTGTTTTTGTTTTGGTATTATAAAATCTTATTCTTGGGGTCATTTTGGCTGGGTTCTTTTTTTTTCTTGTCATTGACTTTTTAAATTTAATTTTATTTTTTCAGTGTTCCAAGATTCATTATTCATGCACCACACCCAGTGCTCCACGCAATACATGCCCTCCTTAATCCACACTATCAGACTCATTGTCTGGTAAAATTTGCCAATGCCAAGCTTTTTCAAAGTCCTCAGTTTGTTTCTCAGAGTCTAGTCTCTCATGGTTTATCTCCCCCTCTGATTTATCACAATTCACCCTTCCTTTCCCTCTCTCAATGTCCTCCATGTTTTTCCTTATGCTCCACACATAAGTGAAAGCATATGATAATTGACTCTCTCTGCTTGACTTATTTCACTCAGCATAATCTCTTCCAATCCCGTCCATGTTGATACAAAGTTTAGTATTCATACTTTCTGATGGAGGCATAATATTCCATGTGTATATATGGACCATATCTTCTTTATCCATTCGTCTGTTGAAGTGCATCTTGGCTCTTTCCACAGTTTGGTGATTGTGGCCATTGCTGCTATGAACATTGGGGTACATGAGGCCCTTCGTCTCACTACATCTGTCTCTTTGGGTTAAATACTCAGTAGTGCAATTGCAGGTCATAGGGTAGCTCTATTTTTAATTTCTTGAGGAATCTCCAGAATCTTTCCACAGTGGCTGCACCAGCTTGCATTCCCACCAACAGTGTAAGAGGGTTCCCCTTTCTCCACATCCTCTCCAACATTTGTTGTTTTCTGTCTTGTTGATTTTGGCCATTCTGACTGGTGTAAGGTGGTATCTCAATGTGGTTTTGATTTGAATCTCCCTGAAGGCTAATGGTGATGAGTATTTTTTCATGTGTCTGTTAGCTTTTTGTATATCTTCTTTGGAAAAGTGTCTGTTCATGTCTTCTGTCCATTTTTGGACATGATTATCTATTTTTTGAGTGCTGAGTTTCAGGAGTTCTTTATAGATCTTGGATATCAGTCCTTTGTCTGTAGTGTCATTGGGATTATCTTCTCTCATTCCATGACAGACAAATGAAGAAAGAAGATAAGGTGCATATACACAATGGAATATATGCCTCCATCAGAACTCCAAATTTGTATCAATATGGATGGGACTGGAGGAGATTATGTTGAGTGAAATAGGTCAAGCAGAGAAAATCAATTATCATATCCTTTCACTTACTTGTGGAGCATAAGGGAAAACGTGGAGGGCTTTAGGGGAAGAAAAGGAAAAGTGAATTGGGGTAAATTGGAGGGGGAGATGAAGCATGAGAGACTGTGGACTCTGAGAAACAAACTGAGAGTCTTGGAGCGGAGGCGGGTGGGGGAATGGTTGAGCCTAGTGATGGGTATTAAGGAGAGTGTGTATTGCATGAAGCACTAGGTTTGGTGCATAAACAATGAATCTTAGAACACTGAAAAAAATAAAATTAACATGTTAAAAAATAAACACACTTCTATTCTTATTATAAAGGTAATACATGTTCATAACAGAAAAATTATAAAATGCAGGAAAATACAAAGAAAAAACTGAAAATCTTTTAAAATTTTCTATTTCAGGGATGCGTGCCTGTGTGGCTCAGTCAGTTAAGTGTATAAGTTCCCACGCTGGGCTCCTTGCTCAGTGGGAGCCTGCTTCTCCCTCAGTCTGCCTCTCCCCTTACTTGTGCTCTCTCTCTCTCTCTCTGATAAATAAATAAATAAATAAATAAATAAATAAATAAATAACTTTTAAAAAAATCTCATGATTCAGACTTCACAATTTACTCCGAACATTTGTCTTATAGCCTTCAGTGTTTCATTTATGTAAATATGTATCTGTGTACTGTATAAATGCATGTGTATATGCATGTATATATAATATGCATATTTTTATTATAGTAAAATAAAGATGAAATTTGCCATTTTAACCATTTTTAAGTATACAGTTCTATGGCATTAAGTGCATTCACATTGTCATGCAACATCACCACCTTCTATCTCCAGAAGTTTTTCATCTTCCCAAACTGAAATTCTGTACCCATTAAACACTAATCCCCCATTCCTCCCTCCCCACAGCCCCTGGCAACCACTATTTATTCTGTCTCTATGAATTTGACCATTCTAGGCACAAATGGAACCATACAGTACTTACCCTTTTGTGACTGGCTTACATCACTTAGCATAATGTCGTCAAAGTTCATTCATATTGTGGCATGTGTCAACATTTCCTTCCTCTGAAGATAAATACCATGTGACTTTACTTATATGTGGAACAACCCAACCAAAACAAATGAAAAACAATACAAAAAAAATACAGAGAACAAATTGGTAGTTGCCAGAGAGGAGAGGGAGGTAGGATGGGCAAATAGATAAAGGAGACAAAGAGGTGCAAACTCCTGGTTATATTGTGGTGCATACTGTGTAGTGGATAAAATTGTCAAGTCATAATTCAAATGCACTTGAAACATATTACCAACATCGTATGTCAACTATATTTCAATAAAAAGATGCCACCCCAAAATTTTCTTCTTTTGGTTGAAATATATTCCATTGTGTATATACCACCTTTATTTAATCCATTAATCTGTTGATGGACACTTGAACTGCTTCCACCTTTTGACTATTGTGAGTAATGGTGCCATGAACAGGAGTTACCAACATGTTTGGGTTCCTGCCTTCACTCCTTTGGGCATATGCTCAGAAGTGGAATTGCTGGGTCATAAGGTGTACTTCTATGTTTTATGTGTTTTAAAGTTTGATAATATATTTCCAATTTTGTATCAAACTGTGAGAATTTTCCAATGTCATTATAAACTCTTCCACAACCTGATTTTCAAAGACTACTTAGTATTTATTCCATTATCTTGGAGTCTTATTCTTGGATATTTTTATTATTTCCAGTTTTTCACTGTTACATTACTAAACCAAACACACAAATACAAATATTTGAAGATATTTGATTCTTTTCTTGATATTTTATTCATTTAATTGTATATATTTTTATTTATTTATTTATTTATTTTTAATTTATTTTATTTTTTAAATTTAATTTTATTTTTTCAGTGTTCCAAGATTCATTGTTCATGCACCACACCCAGTGATCCATGCAATACGTCCACTCCTCAATAATCACCACCAGACTCAACCAACATTCCAACCCCCACCCCTCCAAAACCCTCAGTTTGTTGCTCAGAGTCCACAGTCTCTCATGCTTCATCTCCCTCTCTGATTTACCACAATTCACCCTTCCTTTCCTTCTCACAATGCTCTACATGGTTTTCCTTATGCTCCACACATAAGTGAGACCATAAGATAATTGACTTTTCCTGTTTGACTGATTTCACTCAGCATAATCTCTTCCAGTCCCATCCAGGTAGATACAAAGTTGAGTATTCATCCATTCTGATGGAGGCATAATATTCCATTGCATATATGGACCTCATCTTCTTTATCCATCGTCTGTTGAAGGGCATCTTTGCTCTTTCCACAGTTTGGCAATTGTGGCCATTGCTGCTATGAACATTGGAGAACATGTGGCCCTTCTTTGTACTGCATCTGCTTCTTTGGGGTAAATACCCAGTAGTGCAACTGCAGGGTCATAGGGAAGCTCTATTTTTAATTTCTTCAGGAATCTCCATGCTGTTTACCAAAATGACTACACCAAACTTGCATTCCCACAAGTTCCCCTTTCAGTGTAAGAGAGTTCCCCTTTCTCCACATCCTCTCCAACACTTGTTGTTTCCTGTCCTGTTAATTTTGGCCATTCTAACTGGTGTAAGGTGGTATCTCAGTGTGGTTTTGATTTGAATCTCCCTGATGGTTAATGGTGGTGATGGGTATATTTTCATGTGTCTGTTAGCCATTTGTATGTCTTCTTTGGAGAAGTGTCTGTTCATGTCTTCTGCCCATTTTTTGACATGAATATGTTTTCTGAGTGTAGAGTTTCAGGAGTTCTTTATAGATGTTGGATAGCAGACCTTTGTCTGTAGTGTGACTTGCAAATATCTTGTCCTTATCCATGGATTGCCTATTTGCTTTGTAGACTGTTTCCTTTGCTGTGGAGAAGCTTTTAATCTTGGTGAAGTCCCAAAAGTTCATTTCTGCTTTTGTTTCCTTTGCCTTTGGAGACATGTCCTGGAAGAAGTTTTTGTAGTTGATGTCAAAGAGGTTATTGCCTATGTTCTCCTCTAGGATTTTGGTAGATTCCCGCCTCACATTGAGGTCTTTTATCCATTTTGAGTTTATCTCTGTGTATGGTGTAAGTGAATGATGAAGTTTCATTCTTCTATATATAGTTGTCCAATTTTCCCAGCACCATTTATTGAAGAGACTGTCTTTTTTCCATTGGATATTTTTTGCTGCTTTGTCAAAGATTATTTGACCATAGAGTGGAGGGTCCATATCTGTACTCTCCCTACTCTGTTCCACTGGTCTCTGTGTCTGTTTTTGTGCCAGTACCATGCTGTCTTAGTGATCACAGATCCGCAAATCAATCGATGTGATAGAACAAATCAATAAGAAAAGAGAGAAGAACCACATGGTCCTCTCAATTGATGCAGAAAAAGCATTTGACAAAATTCATCATCTGATCTTCATTAAAACTCTTCAAAGTATAGGGATAGAAGGAACATTCCTCAACATCATAAAATCCATCTATGAAAAGCCCACAGTGAATATCATTCTCAATCAGAAAAAGCTGACAGCCTTCCCTTTGAGATCAGGAACATGACAATGATGCCCACTCTCACGACTCTTGTTCAACATAGTACTAGAAGTCCTAGCAACAGCAATCAGACAACAAAAGGAAATAAAAAATATTCAAATTGACAAAGAAGAAGTCAAACTCTCTCTCTTTCAGATGATGTGATACTCTATATGGAAAACCCAAGGAGAGCATGTATTGCATGCAGCACTGGGCGAGTGCATAAATAGTGTATCTTGGAGGAAAGAAAAATAAATAAACAAGTAAGTAGGTAAGTAAGTAAGTAAGTAATTGACAAAGGAGGAAAAATACCCAGTTGAAAAAAAGACAGTCTCCTCAATAAATGGTGCTGGGAAAATTGGACAACTATATATAGAAGAATGAAACTGGACCATTCTCTTACATCATATGCAAAGATAAACTCGAAATGGATAAAAGACTTCAATGTGAGGCAGGAATCGATCAGAACCCTAGAGAAGAACATAAGCAGTAACCACTTTGACATCGGCTTCAGCAACTTCTTTCAGAACATGTCTCCAAAGACAAAGGAAACAAAAGAAAAAATGAACTTTTGTGACTTCATCAAGATAAAAAGCTTCTCCTCAGAGAAGGACACAGTCAACAAAAGAAACAGGCAACCCACAGAATGGGAGAAGACATTCGCAAATGACACTACAGACAAAGGTCTGATATCTGAGATCTATAAAGAACTCCTCAAACTCAACACTCACAAAACAGATAATCACATCAAAAAATGGGCAGAAGATAGGAACATACACTTCTCCAAAGAAGACATACAAATGACTAACAGACACACGAAAACATGTTCATCATCACTAGACATCAGGGAGATTCAAATCAAAACCACATTGAGATACCCCACCTTACACCAGTGAGAATGACCAAAATCAACAACACAGTAAGCAACAAATATTGGAGAGAATGTGGAGAAAGGGAACCCTCTTCTACTCTTGGTGGGAATGCAAGTTGGTGCAGCCACATTGGAAAACAATGTGGAGATTCCTGAAGAGATTAAAACTAGAGCTACCCTATGACCCTGCAATTGCACTACTGGGTATTTACCCCAAAGATACAGATGCAGTACAAAGAAGGGCCACATCTTCCCCAATGTTCATAGCAGCAATGGCCACAATTGCCAAACTGTGGAAAGAGCCAAGATGCCTTCAACGGGCAAATGGATAAAGAAGATAAGGTCCATATATACAATGGAATATTATGCCTCCATCAGAATGGATGAATACTCAACTTTTGTATCAACGTGGACGGGACTGGAAGAGATTATACTGAGTGAAATAAGTCAAGTAGAGAGAGTCAATTATCACATGGTCTCACTTACATGTGGAGCACAAGGAAAAACAAGGAGGGCATTGTGAGAAGGAAGGGAAGGGTGAATTGGGGAAAATTGGAGGGGGAGATGAAGCATGAGTGACTGTGGACTCTGAGGAACAAATTGAGGGTTCTGGAGGGGAGGGAGTGCAGGTTTGGGCGAGGCTGGTGGTAGGTATTGAGGAGGGAACATATTGTATGGAGCACTGGGTGTGGTACATGAACAATGAATCTTGTAGCACTGAAAAAATAAAATAAATGTATTTCGGGAAAAAATAAAGTATTAAAAAATAAAAGTATTTGGGGTGCCTGGGTGGCTCAGTTGGTTGAGCAACTGCCTTCCGCTCAGGTCATGATCCTTGAGTTCCGGGATCGAGTCCCACATCGGGCTCCCAGCTCCACCGGGAGTCTGCTTCTTTCTCTAACCTTCTCTGCTCTCATGCTCTCTCTCACTTTCACTGTCTCTCAAATGGATAAATAAAATCTTTAAATAAATAAATAAATAAATAAAAGTATTTGAAAAAAATAAATAAAATAAAATAACATTGTATGTTCAAAATAAATAAATAAATAATAAATTAATAAATAATAAGGAGAAAAAAAGACTTTCCTGAACAAAAACTGAAGGAGCTAAGCAT
>JAPYYJ010002242.1:0-13093 GCA_028533885.1 Nasua narica | reverse complement strand
TTCTGAAAGGCAGAAACTTCATGCAGTATCTCTGGAAACACCTTAAAAGACAAGCATCTGATTGTTATAAATCTGTAGCCATTTAAGTAATTCATCCCTTAGAAATGGCTCTCCCTCCTTTTCTGCCTCTTTTCCTTTTTTCTCCAACTCTTTCTTCCCTGGTATCATAATAAAACATTATCGTGGGAGCTTTTATCTTAGCTCTGTTTTCTAGAGAGCCCAGAGTTAAACAGTAACAACATCTAATTCAGTCCCTAACATTTTCTTATCTAACTCTTTGTTTATGTGACTGTTTCCTACTTCCAACCTGCATGAGCCATGATCCCCTCACTTCAACATTCCCAGAATGTAAAAGTTTGGAACTTGTTTGAGCACACTTTATCTATCTTGTTCACTAGGGCTTTGAAGAATGTCTGACACATAATGTGCTTAATAAATATTTGTTGAATAAATAAAAAGAACACAACAGCACAGCGTCTAATGCCAGCTAAGTATGCCAATCTTACTGTAAGGGCAACAAGAGACTGATGGGACTATATCTGTCTTTTTGACTGCTGTGTCTTCGAGGTCTAACAGTATGTGACACAGCTGCTCTCAAAAATATGTTTGAGTGATTAATGAATTAGAAAGCATCAGCAATATTGACTAGAAATTATTGGCAAGAACTGATTACTACGTGAGGTAATGATGTCGAAGAGTTTAAAGGCACCAAACAAGAGTATAATTCTATCCCGTTCTATCAAATTCTCAGCATCATTCTATATTTCAAGCAAAGATTGTGATCAGGAATTAAATATTAAATGTGTTTAATCTATAAAAATTGATAGCAAAGGCAAGTAGTAACAATAATTATTCAAGATCATGTCAATCACTGTATACATGTAAATCATCAATGTTCAAAATAATATTTAATTCAATATATTTATCTAATGTACACCGTTGCCTATTAATGGACATTTAGATTATTTCCAATTTGTATTTATAAACACTACTCTAATAAATGACATTGAACATTTAGCTTTAAATACTTGTTAAGTGAACTCCCTGTTTTGATACCTAGTGCCAAATCACCCTCCAAAAAATGTGCCCTGTTTTTACACTCCCACTATGAGAGTAGGGAAATACCTATTTACTCACACTCTCACCAGTTCTAGGTCTCTAAGTGTGAGCAGTCCTTTTAATCATTATCATAATGTTAGGTGAATACTTATTCCATACTTTGATTTTCATTTTTAAAATTATCTATCAGTTCAATAAACATCATTCAATATTTTAATGGCCATTTGTGCTCCTTTCTTCTGTAAATCTTCTATATATAACCTAGGCCTTTTTCTCTACCATCCACCTATTTCTTATTGACTTGAAAGGGCTCTGTATCTTTAGAAATTAGGCCTTTGTTATGTGTGCTACAAATTTGGTCTCTAGTCTATCATTTGTCTTTCAATTTTCTTCCCACTTTAATGATAAATCTTCATTTTTAATTTTTTTAAATTTTGCTTATTTATTTGAGATTAAGAGTAGGAGAAAGAGAGAACATGAGCAGGGGAGAGGGAGAAATAAACTCCCTGCTGAGCAGGGAGCCTAACACAGGGCTTGATCCCAGGATCCTGGGATCATGACCTGAGCTGAAGGCAGACACTTAACTGACTGAGCCACCCAGGTGCCCCTTCATAACTTTTTTAAAATCACAAACGAATATTAAGAAACATGGAAGAGTGTTCTAGAGGTCTATAAACAATGACAAAAAGGTATGAGAAAGGTGGTGTGGATGAGTAGTGTGAACTCTAAAAAAAGGATTTTGTTGATTGGTGGTGATACAAGATCAAGATCAATGAATGGACTCAGTGTTCATCAGTCTTCACATAGTGAGCAGCAGGGGGAGCATGGGCAGGCAGTGGATAAAAGAGTAAACCCAAATGGAGACCATAATACGTCCATGAATGATTAGGTTTCAATTGAAGCAAAGAGGTAAAGGGATGAAGGATGGAGAGAGAGAAGGCTTTGTCTATAGGTTTTCTTAGGTATTGAGATTTCACCATAATCATTCCCATCTATATTCCTTTTACTTGATCATACATTTTCCTTCATCTGACAGGCCCCTTACATTCCATTCCACCTGTCCAATATATACTTTCATCAAGGAAAAAAAAAGAAGCATATATTGTAAATAAGCAGGGGCTATATTTTAAACTTCAGTGTATATCCCGGCACGTCCAGCATATGGTAGGTCCTCTGTAAGTAGAGGCTTCTCTACACAGGTAAATGATCTAATCTGATCACATAAACCTGAACCCTCCTTTTCTCTATTCTGCTAATTACAAAGTCCCACCTACTCTAACTCACCAAAATGTCTTAAATTCTTCCCTGTCTTAATCTTCACTCTCACCACCTAAACTGAAATTGTCATCTGTTCTCACTTTATTATTTTTTTTGTTCTCACTTTAGATTAATGTAATGGCTTTTTGACTAATTTTGCTTCCAAAATTAGCCGACTCTGATTTGTTCCCTCTCATATTGATAATTTTTTTCTTAAAAATTCAAATATAATTATTTTACTTCCTAATTAAAACCTATCATGGGAAAACTTCTTAAGATGACACACAAGGATGTACTTGTTCAATGTCTGCTTCCCTTTACAGCTGTGTGTCCTACCCACCATCCCTATCTGTTGAACTATGATGTTTCCACTATATTGACTATATAACCAACTACATCAACTATATATTTAGAGATCCTGTATAACACTGCTCTACCAGGCCTCTGTTCCTTGACATAAGCCATTTCTGTGGCAGGAAAATCCCTCTACCTTTCCTAAGGCCTAATCATGCTTCACAATTCAGTTTAAAAATCATGTCTTCAGAAAGCCTTCCCTGATACGTGTGTACACACACACACACACACAGACGCACACACGCACACACAATGTGTTACCCCTTCCTTTGTGCTACCTTAGCACATTGTTCAGATCTATATTATAGCAATTGTTATATCATAGTGGATGGACTTATCTACAGGACTGTCTCTCCTAACTAAATCATGAGCATTTCAGTCTAGGGCCCAAAACTTTCATTTATTTTTATTTCACTGTTAACACTGTAAATACTGATATACACTTATACACTCAGTTGCCATTAATGTTTATTGAATGAATGCATATGTGAATATTTGTTGATTTTCTCACCTTTCTGTTACCTTTCTACTATATGGTAGTGAGATTCTGAAAGTTAATTCCTCCTCCTACCATGTGCCAGTTTATTAGTTTCTATGGCCAGTTACAGCAACAAGAAAGAGGATACAAAGAACACTCCTGTTTGCACCAAAACTCTGTCATGTTCTGGCATACTCATTTCCACCCCAGTAAACATCTCAAACTAGACAATAAAATGTTACATCTGAGCTTCCAAGGGTAATTTTAAAGTCCTGCCAGAGATTCAGAAGTGTTTGTGAGGAAGTTATGATGGCTGGAAAACATGAACAACAGAAAGCTATTTTGAGGATTCCATAGACAAGGTTAAGGGGCGTGAAATTTTTCTAGCTGCTCACTACATCTCAGGGTCACAGGCTCCACAGCGTAGAATCAAAGTACTAAACAAGGTAAGAGAACACTACATCTAAGTGTTTGGGTCACAAGAAAGTGATACAGCATGACTCCATATCTTTTGAAAGTGATGCTTATTCAAATTTTGGGTTGTAAGAGCAGAATGATAGGGTTTCTAGGATTCTGATCAGTAAAAATTGACCATAAGCCCTTAAGGATGTGCTCTTGTCTGTTTGTCACCGAATATCTTTCTAGACCTAAGAAACTAAAATAGAAGGTTAATAGGAATATAGAAAGTTATGTCATTATTCTTTTTTAGATTTTAACAATAGCTGCAGTTCTGCTTTGTACATTTTAAATTCTTTTTTTTAAGATTTTATTTATTTATTTATTTATTTGAGAGAGAGAGAATGAGTGAGGGGTAAGGGGCAAAGGAAGAAGGAGAAACAGACTTCCCACTGAGCGGGGAGCCCCATGTGGGGCTCAATCTCAGGACCCCGGGATCACGACCTGAGCCAAATGCTTAACAGACTGAGCTACCCAGGAGCCCCAATAAATAAATAAATTTTAAAAATATTTAAGAGAGGGGCGCCTGGGTGGCTCAGTGGGTTAAAGCCTCTGCCTTCAGCTTGGTTCATGATCTCAGGGTCCTGGGATCGAGCCCCACGTCGGGCTCTCTGCCCAGCGGGGAGCCTGCTTCCCCCTCTCTATGCCTGCCTCTCTGCGTACTTGTGGTCTCTCTCGCTCTGTCAAATAAAAAATAAATCTTAAAAAAAATATTTAAGAAAATTAGTAAATAAATGAATTGAGCATTTATCTTCCCTTACCACTGAGTAACTAACTAGCAGAGATGGGGAAATGTCTCTATGTGGAATCATACTAATTATTAAATAACAAATTATTATAACTGTTTTGCAAAACCTAATGACTTACTGGATCCAGGTATTGAGCATCAACAGCTGCTAATATTACAAAAAGAGAGACAACCATACATATGTGCCTCCTCATGAAAGAACACACTGCACCTATAATTTTGCCAAAAACTCAGAACCTGACTTTGATAAAGCCTCTGGATACATAACCAATTTATAGATAATACAGAGGACAAAGAAACAGGTTGAACTACACCATGAGGTTGCAACGAGCAAAATCCAGATGTTAGAAAATTCTTGAGTTCAAACGAACTAGGTTGTTCAATACGTAAATTGAAAGTCTAAAAAAAAAAAAGGGAGGGAAAGAAAGAACTTGTAGATTTAAAAGACTTATAAAATTTTTACTAGAGTAACAAATTATTCATTAAGTCATTCTTAAACACACATTTGTTAAGTTTCTGCCATATGCTAAGCATTGGATCAAGTACAGTAGAACTAAAAAGGCAAATACAAAAGGTCATTTCCCTATGCAGGAGACATACAAGTGAATCATTTTTTTCATAGTTGGAGTGATAAAGGCAAACTCTGCCTTTGTGCCGATCTCTCAACAACAATGCAGTTTATGCTACATCAAATTGCATTTGTTCATAAAAAGTAATGTATATGTTCTCATATCAGTATGTGGCTTACTTCTCTAATTGGATTCTTTCCTTGTAGGCTTCTAATTGGAGCCTTTCCAGGGCACAGACTGTGATTCCATTTTTAAAAATTTTTCTTATGAATAGTCCTTGTGCAGGGTGCACAGAAAGTAAGTGACCAATAAATATGTTTAACAAAGAGACTGATTCCTTCTCTTTGAAAAAATAAATGTATGGCGTACAAGCCACCAGGTAAATGCCTCAGTCCGCTTTAATGGCCTCAGCCTCCTGCAGAGAGGACCATCACACCAGACACTGAAAGCCATTCACTAGCCCTTTGGGAATACAACCAGGAGAATAGTTTAATCTGTTGACTGTGCTTACTCAACATAAAGAATCATTTATTTGATACCACCCAGGTCTCGTGGATTAAAATGTTTTGCCTGAATTCATGGTTCCAGAACAGAGAAAAAAATGTTTTGAGAAAGCTCTCATACCAATTCTTAGCAGGATACATGTGGCGAGTTGATGACTGTAGACAATGGAACTAAACTGGACAGGAGTGCAGAGTCAGACCTGTTTGGGGCAGCTCTTGATACGAACATTACTGGGAAAATCTTCAAGTTTTATCTTTCACAGAACCAATGAAAAGAGTTAGAAAATACATCAGATATACTTAGTTCTAGCACCACTATGGTCATTTAGCTACAAAATAGTCTTTAAAAACTAAAGTTCTTTAATATAATCACTAGTAATTATTTTTTTTCAAGATACCACATGCCCTTGCCTTCTATTCGGTGCTGACAAGATTGTCTCTTGCTATGTCACACCAGTACACTGGAAATACATTTCTAATTGATAAGGGATCATACACTCAAGATTTTACCCCAAAGTTCTCTACCAGAATTTCTCATCCTGGTAATTGAGAAACTCAATTTGATCTTTCAACTCAACTAACATATATTTATTTAAATAGCTATTACTTAGGGTAATTTTTTCTGATTAATCTACATAGTCATTTTGGAAAATTTAGAAAAACATAAAAAAATTTTTATAGGGATGTCTGGGTGCCTCATGGGTTAAAGTATCTGCCTTTGGGCTCAGGTCATGATTCCAGGGTCCTGGGATCAAGCCCCACATAGGGCTCCCTACTCAGTGGGGAGCCTGCTTCTCTCTTTGTCTCTGCTGCTCCCACTGCTTGTGCTCTCTCTCTCTTTCTGTCAAATAAATAAAATCTAAAAAAAAAATGAAAAGAAAAGAAAAAAATAAAAAACTTTACATTACACATTATCCCACAACTTATGGGCAAAAAAACACCATATGATTTTCTTTACACATAGAAACATATTTTTATTCTGTTCTGTAACTTTACTTTTTAATGAATGCTACATTTTGAGCCTGCTCTGAATTATCAAAACAGGTCATAAGCATTATTTTAATGGCTACGCAACTTCACCTTATGTGTGTATCGTAATGTATTTAATATTTCTTTTATTAATGTAGAGCAAATCTTTGATTGTCATTTGCCACTTCTGCCACACCTGTATCATTTGAGGAAATGATGATGCAATGGATAGAGTATGGTGTTCAACATTGGCCCCACACTTACCAGTCAAGTGATCTTGAATATTTAACTACTTTGAACCTATTTCACCATCCCAAACATTGAATAATGTTTACTTCACTTTTCTTACGAGAAAAACCTTTATGATCTATGTGCAAGTGTTTAATGAAGTATACAGTTATGAATGATACAACTGCTTTTTGTCATCATTATCATCAAAATGAACAGTAATAAGGCCCTTAAGTACTACTGAGAGTTATATGTTGTTATTCCCCACACAGCAAAGCTACATAATAATCTGCCTCTACAACTAAAGAATATATGTAAGGGTTTTCATGGAATTAATCAGCATCCACCCTTCCATTATGGTTTTAGTTAGTGTTCCTTTCACTCAGCTATGAGATTGTTTCATTGGTAGTTCCAGAATCTTACATTAAAAATGTCTAAGTTAACAATTTCAGTTGAAAGGTATGATCATAGGATTTGTTTGAAGGCAATTTTTGGCTAGCAAGTGAATATTTTTACTTAGTGTTCTAGAACAATAAAAACATGAATTCTAAAGATGCGTTTTTCACACTTTAAATGATTTTGAGAAAATAGCAGGAGATCACATCAAAATATAACATTATCCTTATATGGGGGACTCATGCAGATAGCAGGAGGCTAAGGCTCTGCCACTAAAGTGTCTACTACTTGCCAGCCTTATCACTATTCCTGCCCCATGTTCTTGGCCTCCTCTCTAACCTCCTCCTCTATTTTTTAATCCATAATCTCATCCGTGGTTTCCTTTTTTTTTTTTTTTACAATTATTACTAATCAATCAGAGTGGCCCTTTTCTACTAATAGCGAACTAATCAATCCTATCACAATAGGGATAATTTTGGCGACTGGATCTTCCCAAATGTTTTCCTTACTGCTTCCAGCTTAAAGAATCATTCCTCATTGCCAGAAATATTTCTTAACTTATAGCTTCTGATGTTTTAGTTTGTCCCAAAATCTGACCTCTGAATATATAATTATAAACTTTTTACAAAAGAGATGACTGCAAAAATCAACTTATTATTGAAAAAAATGAATGAAATCAATTTATTGACAACATAGAGTAAAAACAACTGGTTAATTGATTTCTTATTCAAGGGAGGCTATTTTGGCTTAATGAATAGCTGATTTCAAAGAAATTCTTTAACTAAAATCTCAACATCCAATTTTAATTACTTTTTCCTTCATCAATGATTCATATTTATTGAGCATCCACTGGAGCAATCTGGGACCAGACCGTAAAAGCTCTCACTCTGGAAGATAATATAGAATAGCTGTAAAAGCCTCTTGAGTACTAACAATTACAAATATCCATAGAGCAAGTCACTTTGTATTACATGCACTCAGAGAAGATGAAAATTTGTTTCTATAATAAGTTGGAACCTGTTTGTCTAATAAGTGTATCAATAATTTACCATTTAAGGAAATTTGGAGAGGATCAACAAAACCTAAGAATCCTGGCTAAAAATAATCAGACCAAAAGCTCATGAAATTTTCCATCAAATTTAGAAGAAGACTTTGTCTTTCAGCATGCCTGGAACTTACCAGAAATATAAGACAGGGTATCGAGACTGTCACATGGCAGATACTAATTGTTCCGATTAAAGTCTAACAAGCTTGCTTCCCTGCTGCTCTGAGAATGTCTCTGACTTTTGATCCTGACATCTGTGTCTTACAAGAATTTCACTCTGCTCTGACATTCTTTCTGATGTTGATCCAGGAATTAATGGATTGTGAAAAAGCTGGCAGGATATCATTTAAAAAATAGAATTCCTAGTGTACAAGTGATGAAAAGGTATCAGAATTCACATACTCTGTGTCTGATACCAACACAATTCTCAGGTTTGAGTGTTTGGGTTTTTTAATGTTAGTTGAAATCAGGACTAGAAATAAAATTTAGCTAAAATGTTCTCATGACAGAATCATTATTTCAAAATGTTCTTTTATTATGTAGGAGGGGTATATGTTTTTACAAAATACCAATACAAATTCCATGTGAGATACTTTGTTCTGAATGACTTCTTTAACACATACAGTTAATCACATTTTATAAGGAATCTGATGTCTTTATACAATGAAAAATTTTGCTTAGAAAATCTAAGAGCTTTAAAAAATGACCCAAAATGATCTGTTAATATCTATGCTATCTCTCTAATAATTTATAATTTGTTTGGAGACATAGAACCTAGTAAACTATTGATAAAAAGGAGAACTTTAATTAAGGAAAGTATCTGTAATTTTTAAATATAAAAAAGTTTGAATTAAAACTGTCTAAAGATGTGTTTTAAATTAAGGAATTCTCTTCAGAATTGAAATTTTACACATCAGAAGATACTGCCTTACATTTCATGGTTCTGGATAATTACTAGATGCCAGTGGATAACTTAAACATAGCTTAGAGTCATTGACATTAATGTGTGACAAGCATTACAGAACATATTTAGTAATTTTAAATGGAAAAAGTAAAAGGATTTTCAAAAAAACAGGGAAAAGTACCATAGCGGCAATAATATAATTTTTTGAGTAAGGAAAAAATTCTCCTTCATGTCATAATGATCATAAATTCAACAAGTTAAAAAGGAAGACAAGTCAATTTAATTCCTAGAGCTATAATTAATGTGAAAATTAATAAGGTTCGTTATTTTATTCATCTATTCAAGCAAATATCTAATTTTCACATTAAAAAACATCATTGTTTTTAAAAAGCCATGATTTCTGATGATTTTGTTTAGATAGATTACTTTAGTAATTTTTATACCTAATCTGTTATTCCAAGAAATAAGGTGGCAAATTTATTAAAATAAGTAAAAATGACTAACAGCCTGCTATCATTGACCACTAAAAGCCATTTATATTGATTTGTTATCTTATAATATTTGTTTAAAATTTTGCATATTACTTTTTATGACATGTCAAACTCCCAAGGACTCTACAAATTATATGATCAGGACACTGAAGTAAGCATTACTTGCTCTTTTTTTTCTAAAGATTTATTTATTTGAGAGAAAGAGAAAGAACATGAGGGGGAGGTGCAGAAGGAGAGGGAGAGAGAATCTTAAGTAGACTCCATGCTGAGCACAGAGCCTGACATGGGCCTTGATTTCATGGCCCTGAGATCATGACCTGAGATGGATGCTTAACCAACTGCAACACCCAGGAACCCCTCGCATTATTTGCTCTTAAGAGAAAAACTTTCTGGCTCCCAAATCTCCTCCAGTCAGGCTCTCCTTACACATGCCCTATGATGCATTTTCCACACTTCACAAAATCAAATGATTCTAAGTCAGCTCCATTATATTGTAAGCTCTTTAAGAGTGAAGGTAAGGTCTATCATCTTTATTGTTTTATCTCTGGACTTAAACAGTACTTAATAAATGACCAACGAATAAATAAATAAATGTGTCTCCTACTAGTTTATTTCAATGACTGCTTTGTATCTTTTATTGTATGCTGATTCAAATTTTTCTTAAGTATATAAAATACATAATATGTTAAATATTAAATTAAAATTCATGTGTTATTAAAATCAAATAATATATTAACATAATTAGTAAGTATATATCAGCTATATACTTTTTCTATATATCATCATTTTATGAAAGTGAAGCTCTGCCATATTAATTACCCACTTATAGCTTGAACATTTTAAGAAAGTATTGAATATTTAAAGAGATATCAAGTCTAGAAAATAAGATGTTCAAATTAGGAAGAAACTGTCACAATATACACAATCACCATCTGGACCCAAAATAGTTTCTTAAACATGGATTTCTTGACATGTGTCTTTTTTTTAACCAGATTCCTTTTTCTCACCTATCTTGACTAAAATAATCAATAATTAAATAAAAATATATTAAGAAGTGGTGCCCAGGGGCATCTGGGTGGCTCAGTCAGTTAAGCATCTGCTTTTGGCTCAGGACATGATCCTGGAGTCCTCGGATCAAGCCCCGTATCAGGCTCACTGGCTCAGCGAGGAGAGCCTGCTTCTCCCTCTCTCTCCCTCTCCCTGCTGCTTCCCCTGCTTGTACTCTCTATCAAATAACTAAATGAAATCTTGAAGAAGAAGAAGAAGAAGAAGAAGAAGAAGAAGAAGAAGAAAAAGAAGAAGAAGAAGAAGAAGAAGAAGAAGAAGAAGAAGAAGAAGAAGAAGAAGAAGAAGAGGAGAAGGAGGAGGGGGAGGAGGAGGAGGAGGAGGAGGAAGGGGAGAAGGAGGAGGAGGAGAAGGAAGAGGAGAAGGAGGAGGAGGAGGAGCCACCCAAACTATGAACCAAGACAGGAAAGGGAGAGGGAAAAAAAAAATAATGAAAAACAAGATGAAGCATTAAATCAGAAAGGGTTTGGTCACATTAAGAAAAATAAGACTATGAAATTTGCAGAAGTAAGACAGAGGTTTAGAAGTATGTTATATGATTGGTGGGATAAAAATAAAATAGTTGGGAGAAAAGAAATTAATACAAACAGAGCAAATTACACAAGCCATTCATTTTAATCTTTAAAAAAGACTGTAGCTCATCATCATCAGACAGGATGTGTCAAAGTTAGCACATCTTTTTTTATGCCTCTCAGGGCTTTTTTTTCCCTTAAAAGAATAGCATTAAGTTGAGCCTTAAGAGTATGAAATGATATTTGCTTTAAAATAAATCATTTTTAGATTTCCAGTTTGCTTCAGTTTGATATAGGCGAGGATATACAGTAACTGTGAATTCTGAGTCTACCTCCAGAGTGCATCACAGTGTCAAAAATCGCAAAAGTGGTTCAAACTGTGAGCCATAAAAAATACTAGGCACTTAAGCCTACGAACCTAGGTACTCAGTACACAAATCTCTATTCCAACCACAAGTCTGGCATGGTGGGTACTATGGTCTTCTCATACTGTTCATTCTTTAACTTGTTTTAAATGATGGAACTTTAAAGTTACATGATTTTATCCCAGCTATTCACACCAAGGCAACTTTGCACTGCTTCAAATTTATAACCATGATAGGTAAAATTAAAAAGAAAAAAAGAAAATCCAAACAACATAGCCAGGCTCAAAGCCAAAATAAATAAAAAAAAATTCAAAGATAGGAAAGGATTAAAGTTATTGGCCTGCTAGTTCCAAAGAATGGAGGTACATAGAGACTGTTGAGACTATGGTTCCTGTGGGACAATAAGGAGGAAAATGCTCCCCATAATCAGAAGTTCAGAAAGGGCATTTTTTTAGAAAAGAGGCTAGGGGGAGAAAACAGCAACTACCCACTGCTTTGGATATATGATTTTATAGAAACCCAATGGATAAGTGAAGGGTAGTAGAAAAAAAAAGACATGGCTTTGTTGGTAGGAATTCCAACATGCATTATAAGTTGGGTTCTGGATTCCCTGTGAGGTCAGGAAGACAATCATCAAACTGCTTGACAATGAAGGGTGGGTACAGATGTAAGGTGAAAGGGAAAAAACCCCAAAATTTCCATTTAAAATGAATTCAAAATGCCAAACCAGATCAAAAATAATATGCCAAGAAAGCTAGCCATAAAACAATGAAACATGAATTCGGTCTGGATGAAATATGCCTCGTAGGATGCTACAACAGTTATTCCTTTACTTACAACAAGTAAGTAAAGGAATAGCTTATTTATAAAGGATAAAAATTTGAAAAAAGGCAAAATTAAAACTAAGGGAAGTAGATACTAAAATGAATCAATTACAAATAGTGAGAAATGAAAATGTAGTGCCTCAGAATAAAAAGACAAGCCTGGGAGAAAATATTTGCAAAAGATACATCTAATAAGGCTGTTTTCCAAAATGTCCAAAGAATTTTTTAAACTCAATGAGAATAAGAATACAAACAACCTGATTTAAAAATGGGCCAAAGATCTTGACACCTCCCCAACGATATACAGATGGCAAATAAGCATATGAAAAGATGTTCCACATTATATTCACCAGGAAAAAGGCAATAAAAACAGCAAGAGAATAACAATGCACACCTATTAAGAGAGCCAAGATCCAAAATCTGAAAACACCAAGTGGATGGTGAGGATATGAAGCAATAAGAACTCTCATTCACGGCTGGTGGGAATGCAAAATGGTACAGCCACTTTAGGAGACAATTTGGTAATTTCATACAAAACTAAACACACTCTTGGGGGAGGAGGAAGATGGCGGAGAAGTAGGAGTTTGAGATAGAGTCGGATCCCAGAAGTTCATCTAGATAGTTAATAAATCATTCTAAAAGCCAGCATACTCAACAGGAGGGAGAAAAGAGGAAGAAGAGCAATTCTAGGAGCAGAAAATCGACCACCTTCAGAAAGGTAGGACGTTTGGAAAAGTGATTCAAAAGCAACTGGAAAAGAGACCGCGGGGGGAAGGGCCGGCTCCCGGCAGCCACAAAGCCGCGGAGCACAAAATCAGAACTTTTAGAGTCTGCTCCGCTGAGGGACATTGCTCCAGAGGCTAGGCCGGA
>JAPYYJ010002241.1:0-13093 GCA_028533885.1 Nasua narica | reverse complement strand
TAATGAAAAAAAACTAGAAATAAATTATAAATATTAAACCCAAAGCCATCTTTAATTTTAATAAAATGAGAATTTTCTGAATAGTAGCTGAGTAAATGATAGAATCACATAGAAATGAGATTTCTTGGAATGCAATAAAAGTAACACCACATTAAACATATGGATTTAATCAAATCAGTACTTAGTGATTGTTTCTATTTTCATCCATATCTGACAGAACTCTTATAACAATAGTAGCTTAAACAAGATGGAATTTTATCTTTCTCATAAAGAAAGAAAAAATATTGAATATAAGAAGTCCAGAAGTGGTATATATCAACTTAAAGATCATCAGTATCCTTCCAGCTTGTTGCTCCAATGTGATTATTCCAGCATCCATTATCACATTTGCTTTATAGATAGCAGAATTGAGCAAAAACTAGAAAGCAAAAGGATAGCTCCGTCTAACAGCTCTACCCAAAAATTGCAGATGCTATTTCCACTTAGAAACATCAATTCATAAGGATAGCTGAGAAATGTTATCTTTCTTTTGAGTAGTATGTACTCAATTAATATTCAAGGATGTATCACTGAGGAAAAAGAAGAGAACAATTACTGGGGAAAACTCTTGGACTTTCATGTGAATATAGCCATCTTCAGTTAATCAGAAGAAAAGTAATTGAACTAATAATTAAAATAAATTAAAAAACAGAATAAATTAATAAAGATTAAAATTGAAATGAATAGCAATTTATAAGAATTTGTAAGAAAAAGTATATTTAGAAGGATTAAAATATTGAAATCCATTGTAAAAAGAAAAAGCAGAAGTAGAAAATATAAAAATAAAATGTTATGTTGAATAAAAATAACATAAAAAGATAATATTTGTTATATCCTAGTATGAAAATTCTTAAGAATTATAGAACTTCTAGAAAAATTAAAAATTTCTAAATTCTTTCAAAAAGAAAGCACTTCCAAAATGGCAGAGTAAGGACTGCAGAAAAATGTCTGCTTCACAAAAACAATTAAAATGGCACAACTTTTTAAAATTAACTTTTTCCAAATTCTGGAAATTATCTAAAGACTTGCAACAATCTGAGGAGAATTTATTCAAAAAAAGGACTAGAACCCGTATAAGAACAGAAATCTTTATAACACTTCAACTTGCCCTATTTCTAATAACCTCTACCAGCTCTGTGGTAGCTTTGAAAATCAATAGTGTCATAACCACAATAGTTGTGAAAAACAGCAGTCTAGCAGCCATTTCATGGCTTGAAAGGGGGCAAATGGACTTGAATCTCCTTGCAAAGCCTTCCCTCAGAGAATACTTACTTACTATCTAACTCGTTTGGCAATTGCCTAGAAAAGCCTTATTTATACAGCTTGTCTTTATATGAACTGATTCACAGCTCATTTAGGGAGAAAAACCATATCCCCAGGGTATTCGTTAGAAATAATCAGCAGCAATTACTTAAAATTGCACCTGCGTGAGGTAGTGTTACAAGGTCGAAACAGGTTAAAAATGTATTAGGAAAATCTGGCAAATGAGAAGTCCGTAGAGGGCTTTGAAGACCTCCAATATATTCCTGGGAATATAGATGGTCACTTGCATGACGAGTGCTGTGCACATGACCATGAAAGACTTCAGAAGGCCTTCATCTCTTAGTTGGTAGACCTTAAGGCTCTGAGCTAGAAGGAAGTGTAGACTGAGGCAGGATTGACATCTGTCAGAGCAATTAAAGTGTGCCCCATTATATTCACAGAATAAAAATGAGGAGACTTATTTATTCAAGGCATTTTTAAAAATTGCTGTTCAGTCACTAGGTGATAACTAAGCTAACTAAGCAAAGAATTCAGCAGTAGTAGGTAAAAAAAAATGCATTTTCTACAGAATCACTGAAAATAAACAGCCAAAGCAACACCACCAAAAAGTGGCAGTGAACCCAAGGGAAGGTCTTTGGATTTCCAGGGTTGTCATTTTATTATCTTGTTCGTTTTTGTTTAAAAAATATTATGAGCCATGTGAAAAGAAAAAGAGAAAGTATATCCCATAAAAGTTAGCTTTTTGGAAATAAAAATAAACATTTATTTAAATTGACCAAGAAGAAAAGAGAAGATTCAAATTAGTAAAACTAGTACTGTGAGACATTACTACTGTCCTTAAAGAAATAAAAAGAATTATGGAATAATGCTACAAAAACCTGTATTTAAATTAGATCACATAGATAAAGCAAATTCCTTTTAAGGTGAATACTATAAAAATTGTCCCAAAGAACAGAAGAGTCTGAATAGACCTGTAACAAGTAAACACATTGAATTAGTAATTCAAAACAAAACAAAAAACCACTTTCCCCAAAGAAAAGCCTTAGACCTCATTGTTCACTTGTGAATTCTACCAAACCTTTGAAGAAGAATTAATAGCAACACTTCACATCCTCTATTAAATACAAAGGAGGAAAAATCACTTTCCAACTCATTCTGTGAGGCTGCTACTAGACTGTTACCAAAACCAGATGATATTACAATGAAGGAAAACTACAAAACAATAACCCTTAGGGACATAAATGCAGAAGTCCTCACAAAAATATTATCTAACAGAATCCAACACAAACAAAGAAGATTAAATAGTATGACCAAGCAGGTTTATGTAAAGAATGCAAAGTTGGTTCGATATTTGAAAATTAATCAGTGAAAAAAAAAAAAAGAAAATTAATCAGTGATACATTGCTTAATTGCTACAATTAAGCAATGCTACATCATATTTATAGAATAAAGGATAAAAAAGAATAAAAGATAAAAACCACATGATTATCTCAGGAGATGAAGAGGAAGGGTTTGACAAAATCCAACACCTCTTCATGATAAAGCGTTTAACAAACTAAGAACAAAAAGGAACTCCTTCAATCTGATAAAGGACACCTATGAAATCCCATAGATGACATCATATTTAATGATGGGAAACTGAACAGTTTTCCCCTAAGGAACAATTCAAGAATGTTGGGTATTATCACATATAATCAACTTTGTACTGGAGGCTCTAGGGGGGACAATTAGTCAAGAATATAAAATAAAAGGCATCCATATTTGGAAACAAAGAAATAAAACTATCTCTAACCATAGATGATGTTGTCTTGTATAGAGGAAATCCAAAGTCATGAATAAAGTAACTATTAAGAATAAATGAACAAATTCATCGAGGTTGTGGAAGAAAAGATATATAAGGACAACAAAAATCAGTTGTATTTATATACATAACAATCAGAACCATTCACAAAAGAAATTAAGAAAACATTTTCCAATTATAACTCAATAAAGTTGGAAAAAATCAAACATTTTTATTTATAATACTATCAAAAAGAAAAATATAGTTAAAAATAAGTTTAACAGGGTGCCTGGGTGGCTCAGTTGGTTGAGCAACTGCCTTCGGCTCAGGTCATGATCCTTGAGTTCTGGGATCTAGTCCCACATTGGGCTCCCAGCTCCACGGGGAGCCTGCTTCTTCCTCTGGCCTTCTCTCCTCTCATGCTCTCTCTCACTTTCTCTGTCTCTCAAATAAATAAATAAAATCTTTAAAAAAAATAAGTTTAACAAAGGTGTGTAAGACTTGTACACTTTTAAAACCATAAAACATTATTGAGAGAAATTAAAAAAGACATGAATAAATGGGGAAACTTCCCATGTTCATGGATCCAAAAGTTAATATTACTAAGATGACTATACTTAAATGAATCAATGAATCTTTTCATTCAATGCAATCGCTATAAAAATTCCAGCTTTTTTTTTAGAAATTGATGAGCTGTTCCTGAAATTCATATGAAAATAAAAAGCATTAGAATAACCAAAGAAATCTTGAAAAGGGACAAGTTGGAAGACTCGCTTTTTTTTTTAAATTTCAAAACTTACTATAAAGCTACACTAATCAAGATGATGTGATACTGGCATAAGGACATAAAGATCGGTGGGACAGAACTGAAAGTCTAGAAATAAACTCTTATGTTTATGGTTTCATATATAGATGATTTTCAACAAGTGTCCCAAGATAATTCAGTGGGGGAAAGAATAGTCTTTTCAACAAACAGTATTAAGACAACTAGATAGCCATATGCAAAAAAAGTGAAGTTGGGTTCTTCCCACCATACACGAACATTAGTTTAAAATGGATCATAGACTAAAGGCAAGTGATAAAACTATAAACTTCTTACAAGAACACATAGGAGTGAACTTTCATGAGATTGGGTTATCTATAGTCTTTTTATATATGGATCAATAATAGTTAATGCTTGTGACACTAGTTAGAAATTATGTGGTCACACCATCTATAAGTGTGATTTTAAGGTCTATTTAATAAATTATTTTATTTTTAATAAATTATTTTATAAGAATACTTTCTAACCAAAACTAGCTTATAATGTTTAAAGTTCCATAATTACATGGTAAAAGAATAAAGAAAAGAAATCATTACCATAGAAGTCATTGTAGTGCAGTGTTTTTACCCAGGGGTGATTTCCTCCCATGCCCCAGCATCATTTGGCAATATCTGGAGACATACTGGTTTGTCATAATTTGCAGGGATGGGGGTCAGAAGGGCAGAGAGGAAGAGTGTACTACTGACATCTAGTGGGTAGAAATCAATGATGATGCTTAACATTCTACAAAGTCCAATAGGGTTCCCTTCAATGAAGAATTTTCTAGAACAAAGTAACTATAGTGCTGAGGTTTAGAAACTCTGAGACAATGTTTACATTTGCAGGGGAGGGATATAAAGTATATATATTTACACGTTAAGGTAATTGAGCTGTTTGTGTTTTGTGTGGTTTTTTCATGCATATCATACTTAATAAAAAAGCAGAAGGAAAGAGGGAAAGATGGATGGATGGATGGATGGATGGATGGATGGATGGAAGGAATCTTGACTAAATATGTATCACATAATTATTTCCAATATTTCAGGTATAAGTTCTTTCAGACTTCCAAAAGAACTAATTTTCACCCTATATATAGCACTCCAAAATAAAAAATATATTGAGCTTGTTTATTTTAGTGAGCAAATAATCCTTTTTAGAAAGTATCACTTAAAAAAAGAGTGTATGTCGATTTTACTTGTGACTATTAGTATAAAAATTTTAATTTGTAGCAAAGTAAATTTGGAGGTGGAATGTCAAGCATGCTTTACTATTATAAAAATTACTAAATGTGATATCATCTATAATTCAAAAAGTTAAATTCTCCCTCGATTACTTAATAAAAATTTTTATTAACAATTTTAGGGAGTAATAGAATAATTCTTAACATATAAAAAATCTATCTCAAAACAACTACTATATCATAATTAATAGCAATTTCAACACAGTGAATGCTGTAAGAATTCATATCAGAAAGAAAAAAGTCTTAATTTTCACGTTTCTGGACATGCAAATTAGTGCAATATGATTTTAAAATAAAAATAAAAGTTGGAGACTTTTGGACTCTACCCTAGTTTATTCCACACTGTTTTCTATAAGCTTCTGGACTATACTCACTCACCTTTTTTCGATGAGAGTCTCAAAATAATAAGAAACTTCATAATTTAAGTCCTTAACTATCATTTTTATTACAAAGTACTTGGCATATGGACATATCCATATCCAATCCTTAACTTTAACTCAGTCTTCATATTCACTGTTACTCATTAAATGTTTCTTAATTGTATCCCTAAGACTTCTTAGGCAGGGAAGGGTTAAGATTCTGGGATGGACCAAGAATGAAGGTTTCATTTGTTAACTTGGCGAGTTTTAAGAGCTACAGTCCAATAGTTAATTTTTCAAGCAAGGAAAACAAATGTTACCAATCCAAACTGCTGTATCAAAATGCCATATATCCTATTTTAAGCACAGGAATAGTACCGGTGACTCGTCCGCCTATAAGTAGACGTTTGCTAATGAGAATTTCCTGCTGATGCACATGGATACTGTCATCTTGCTCAGGGCAAACATAAGACCCAGGGTCTGTGGTTCCTGGTTTAACATTTCCATTGAACCAAAGACTCTTTCAACAGCTGGCATATGGCTGGGCCGGGACAGATGAAGAAAATGAACACCGTGGAAGACCCAGAGCCACTATATCTCTAGCAAAGTCTAGACCAACAGGAAGGTTTTATTGCTGACTACTAAACCCTCTCAAAAATGACCAATGGGTGTAATTATTTGCATACAAATGATACTGACTTACATGTGTCCTGTTATTCTTCATTGTAGAAAGTGTGAAATATTATCTTTATAACATATGAAATATCTTGTTCATATATCCAATTCCATGCTTAGTCAAAGAAGTTTTCAAAACATTTATTCTTTTTACTCTTATGCTCCTTTTTAATATTATGAAAACTCTGTTAAAACTTTTTTATTCTGATTTGAGCTATCCAAACTATAATTTAAAAATTATCTTGTATTAGAGAACAAAGTGTAGTGAAAGCACCTTTTTAAAAGCTGCTTTTCCATTGAAAAAAATTAATTATAATATTTGTATTGATTAACTTAAATGAGCATAATATTTAAATAAACATTTATCTGCCTATTAATGATGAAATAATACTCTATTATCTACTCTGGAAAATTCTTATTCACCATTAGCAACTTTTAAAGTTCGGTACTAATAAATGGATTAGAATCACAATTTATTATTGTATTATATCTTGACTTTATTTCTTAGCATCCTCAAAAATATGCATATCCCTTCCTTCAAAATACCTGGTTTATAACATAGGAAATTGGTTTAAGTTTTATCCTAGATATTCAAGAAAAATAAAGACAAAGGAAACATCTAAGAATGGCAGAGCAAGCCAAAACGATAATATTTTATGCAATAGCTACTCTCCTTTCTGATTCTTACTCCAGAAGGCCAATAAAATATTGGGGTGAAAATAGACCAATGTGTGTGAAATTTTAAATCTCACTGTCATGGAAGTTAGTAAAACAAACAAAAACCACAGGGGATTTATTAATTTCTAGTTTGAATCTTCTATCCAGTGGATACTGCCCTATTTTAAAATGAGTTCAAAATTAGAAACATCAAGGTATCCAAATCTCCACGGGCAATGAATTAACTCTTTTTTAATCAATTTAAGTCACTTATTGAGTAATTGTGTAGAATAGTTCACTTAAGATTACTCACTCCACTGTTAGCACAACTGAGGGGGAAAAAAATATCAATCTCTTAAATTAAGGCTCTGTCCTATCCCGATTACCCACCCACAAGCAAAAGGAAAAGTTGGTCAGTTTCTTGGTCAGCTGCATAATGGCCTTTCCTTTCTCTCTCTGGAAAGTGATCTGAGTTAATATAAGTAAGTTATTCTTCTCATACTTTACAATACCTCCTGCTAAACAAGTTATATTTATCCCTCTCTGTTTAGTAGACAAATAGGAATTCAGAGAGTCTTATATTTTGTTCTTTGTCCTTCAAATAAACTCAGTAATTTTCAAAAAATATTTTAGCAACGTTATCAGTATAAATCATCTGTAAAAAGAAAGCCCAGTGTACATGACAAAAAAAATGAAGCTACTACATAGTATATTGTTACTAAATGGTAATCGCTATCAGGGAAGAATTTTCTTATTTTCCTCACTCCTATAGCCCCCAAATGCCTGGGGCACAGTACATGCTCAGTAAGGATATTCAGAATGAAACAATATCGCGTGGATAGACAACCCTTGAGGAACTTCTAGGTGTCCATAATTTGAAAACAATTAGTATGAATCATCAGTTTGTCTAAACGAACTTGATGTGTGTGTGGCTAACCTGTTACATTTTGACCTGATCCCAGCAGAACGCGGTTTCCTCAGCCAGGTTTGCGGGAGCGAAGTCGGCAGTAAGAGGAGCCAATGGGAATTTTAATCCACTGCGCTTCACACATTTGCCACCTGGAAAGAGACCTGTCCTTTCTGGGCGGGGGAACAGAATGGAGGGAAGCACTGAAGCTCAGGAACTCCCACAGGCCTTTCCTTTGGAGGATAGATGCTCAGATGGGAATATCTGAGGTTTAACCTATAATCTTAGGGCAGTGACACAAGGGCAGTTAATTCATGTGCTTGGACACATCAGAGTCTGGAATTATACTATTAACTTTGGCCAAATGACACTATAATCTGTAGTGTCTTAGTGGTCACTCATATTTTTTTAAAGATTTTATTTATTTATTTGACAGAGAGAGAGAGAGAGGAAACACAAGCAGGGAGAGTGGGAGATGGAGAAGCAGGCTACCCACCGAGCAGGGAGCACAATGCGGGGCTCAGGGCTTGATTTCAGGACTCTGGGATCATTGCCTGAGCGGAAGGCAGATGCTTAACAACTGAGCCACCCAGACGCCCTGGTCTCTCATTTTAAAGTGGTGAGGAACCAGGTGGTCATTATAATGGAGTGGTAGTACTAGGAAAAAAATGAAAAGATATTTTTCAGTTTGGGGAAATAGAGTAATTTGGGGTTTATCGTACCATTTGTATGGGCAATCTGCATACTCTGCCATACTTGTTTCAGCCTGGTAAAAGTTTATGGGAAAGCAAAAGTAGACTATAAAGCACTTGGAAATAAGGGAGTTAAAGTTTAGTTTAAACATGTAAATTTCCCTGGGGCACCTGGGTGGCTCAGTGGGTTAAGCCTCTGCCTTCAGCTCAGGTCATAATCTCAGGATCCTGGGATTGAGGCCCAAATTGGGCTCTTTGCTCAGCAGGGAGCTGCTTCCTCATCTTTCTCTGCCTGCCTCTCTGCCTACATGTGATCTCTTTCTCTCTGTCAAATAAATGAATAAAATCTTTACAATAAAATAAAATAAAATAAACATGTAAATTTCCTAATGCCATGTCAATAAATAATAGATGTTTTTAAAAATATTATTGGTTTGTTTTGATTTTAGTGAATTCTATTTTCTTATTTATTGCTACCACAAAAGCAAGGATATCATCACAGTATTAATTTTTCCCCAGACCATCAAAAATTTTAACTCAACTATCTCTACTCACAATATTAATCATTTTGCTATACTAAAAACAAATCACCAAGTAAAAACATTAAATTAAAATTTAACACTACAATAGAATCTAGAATAAATATTTGCTTCATTCTACTTTCTACCAAAATAAAAAATAAGATGATAGTTTTAATTCTTCCCCTCGTTGGTCAGGTTGTTCTTTTTTTTTAAGATTTTATTTATTTGACCCAGAGAAAGAGAGAGAGAGCACAAGCAGGGGGAGTAGCAGAGAGAAAAGCAGGCTCCTCGCTGAGCAGGGAGCCCTACTTGGAGCTCGATCCCAGGACCCTGGGATCATGACCTGAGTCCAAGGCAGACACTTAATTGACTGAGCCACTCAGGTGCCCTGGCCAGAGTGTTTATATTTATCATGTCTTCCTGTGCAACAAAAACAAATATGTTATTTGAGAATTTCATCCTTTGCAGCAGTAATGGGTTGTTTTCAAACATAGTAACCCAGCAATATTTGTACCTCAGCAGTCAGCTAATGTCGGCTTATAATGGCAAATAGAAATGTCAAAGAACCATCTAACAATGATAGTCATTCCCCTTTCTTATAGGATGTAGATCTGTGAGCACCTAGCTAATACCAGAACATTTATAATAGCAGATTACATCTGTATTCCTCAGAAAGACCTTCAGTGCCCACCTGAGTCAAATAAGGACCAAAGGCACTCCATTATTTGTTGGCCTTAGCACATTACAGATAGTCTCACCAGGGGGCTCAGGGGTAGGACCCACAGAGGCTCTGTAATGAGCACTTAGTTCAATTCTGTTAAGTGAACCATTAATAAATTAGAAAATATATGTATCAGTTTCATTTGCAGTACAAGCTCAGTAATCAATTACAATCCATAAATTTAATTACATCAGTTATTTATTGCAAATCTACAGGACTAAATTACACAGGGCTTAGCAACAACAAAACACATATCTTAAAAATGAATAAAGTCTTATTGTTCTACCTAGTATTTTACTTTTTTGTGTGTGCAGTGATTTTTTATTTGTGGTTAATATTAATTTTACTTTTGGTTAAACATATGATTTCTTTGATACACATACAAGAAACAACAGAAGATGAAGAAAATTGTATTTCTCAGTTCGTTTTATTGTCCTTTCTGAGGACCATCATAATTTTTTCTGATAGTAAGAATTAAAAGTCAGTAAATGTCAGAAGCCAGTCTCCGTAGTAAAACCTGCTAAATCTATGACAATCCATACCAATGCTTTCTTTTTCTTCACTTTTCCTTAAAATTATAGATATTACCACAAAGCAGCCAATGAAATATATATAACAAGTTCCCTTCCTCCTGCTTTACTTTGGATTATAAATCCATTAAGGATAGAAATCTATTTTATATTTCTACCCTATTCCCAATGACATTACACATAATATAATCAATAAATTTGTAGAGGTCTTTCATATCAAGGCAAATTTGATAAAAACATGAAAGCTGTTGCAATGCCAGAGATTGAAGAGAAAATATTTCATCCAAACAGTGCAAAAGTTATTTTTCAATAGGCTGAATTATTTGCCCATAACAAGCTTATTCTTAACAGAGAAACAGTAGTATGTCTCCCTCTGATCACTAAGTCATAAATGTACTGCATTTTACTAGAATTCACAATGGCAATTTTTGAGATTATTTCTATTCCGAATCTGGGCTTTTCATTTTATCAAATACCAATTATTTTCCCTGCCATTTTTTTTAAGATTTTATTCATCCACTAGATAGAGGAAGAGAGCACAGCAAGGGGAGCAGCAGAGGGAGAGGGAGAAACAGGCTCCATGCTGATCAGGGAACCCAGTGTGGGACTCCATCCCAGGACCTTGAGATCATGACCTGAGTCGAAGGCAGACTGTTGGCTGACTGAGCCTCCCAGGTGCCCCAATTTCCCTGACATTTAAAGAAAGAAAACTATGTAAAAAAAAATTATGCCCTATATGTTCCAGGTACACTGAATTATGTATTTGAACCTGATAACAGTCATCTCAATATTTTCACTTCTACACTGGAATGTGAGCAACAACAGAACAAAGAACTTTTTTGTTTCATTCTCTGCTGTATCCATGAAACCAGACTGTGGTTAAGAGCCCAATAAACACTTTTCAAAATAATGAGTCAAAGTAGAAAGGCAAATTATCAAGGAACTAAGAGTGTGGGTCCTGAAGTCAGTCAGACATTCTGGAATAATCTACCCATGGCAAATCTGATTACATTACTAGTTATCAATATCAATGAACTGTGGACGATAATAGTACAATCTTCACGGGGTCACTATGAGGACTGAATAAAGAATTCTAAGAAAAGTACTTAGAAGAGCACATTGTACGTATTAGGTACGCATGCCACAAATGTCAGTGATTATTATGTTAAATATAAGGAATTTGAAATTCAGAGAACTTTTATAGTCAAAATTACGTGTCTGGTAACAGAAGAAAAGTCTTCTTAATTTCACACCTGTGTTCATTCCACTAAATTTTCTGACCACCCAAGACATTACAATGATATTTCATGGAAAATAAAGTTTCTAAAAGTAATACATTAGAAAGAGAAAAGCAATTGTTTTATGAGTAGAACATACATCCACTTTGTCCAATTCAGGCTTATGACGCAACATTGAGAGAATTTCAGGGAATAGGAATTGCCTTAAAATCATGAATTAGGTAGTTGAGTGTGGTAGACTGTAACCGACAGGGAAGTGGCACATCACTTGAGGTGGGTAACCCTGGTCTGTAGAGGAGGCCACCACGGACTTCTCAGTGATGCTGGGGTGGTTTCCAACAGCCTTGATATGTCCTCTAGATGCTCGGGGGCACATAATCCTCTGGAAAGGGTTCTGGGCTCACTCATTCACACATTTCAGCATTCAAACTAAGCCTCTGTGTTACTTTCTTTACCATCCGCTGGGTCAGCATAAACATTTTCACTTTGTTCACTTGGAATATCACTTTGTCAAGTCTTCTAAGAGTTGCCCTGGCAGCAAGTTTGCCCCCTTCCAAAGCTGTTGCCAGAGTATTAAATTCATGTCCCGAACAGTATGCAAACCACTGGATTTTTCTTTAAGTATTTTATTAAACATTCTGGTTAATACTTTCTTTGAATCTTAAGACTTAGATTTCCACTGAATTACCCTGGGGTGGTGCTAGCAATGGTTCTGCACGCTACTTACTACAATCTGTTCTGGGAAGACAGTCAATGCCACCCTTCATTGTCATTAAACGGTGAGTTCAACACTAATGCATTTTTAAGGACTGGTTTTGGATAACATTGTCACAGGTTAAATATATTTTCCAACCCCAACTAAGGTATTTAGGTTTACTTATTGTGAGAATAATGCAAGTTGAGTTCCCCTAATCACCAAAGAGATATTTGATGAAAACAGGTATGATCAGTTATTTTAGTTCCTATTTCCATCTATTCCCCTACCAGCCCAGCTGATGCTGCTTAAAGTTTAGTGCTGCTGTTCTGTTGATTTTTTCTTCCTTTTTAGATAATTTTTTATGGGTGAGACATGACGATAGCTGTAACTTAGTATGACACTCCTTGTTCCATATACTGTACCCCATCAGATAGAAACAGATCCATGTTGCACATGAAAGTGAATAATCCAATACCAAACCTGCTGCCATATTCTTCCCCCTACTCTGAATCACGTGACTCACCACCATCAGGTTAGTCTTTCCAAACTGCCGTGCAAAAGTGGTTTCTGTTTTTGTGTTTTATGGGTAAACAGCATGTGTCCACTCACATACACATTCACTTATATAGATGATATCTCTGTACATATCCGCATAAGTGCAAAGAGTGAACTGAGATAAAATTCACTAAAAATTATATTTGTGGTAGAGGGTAAATTTAGGGATTTTTTTAATAACTTTAAAATTGCATATGAATTATTTCAATTACTTTATAGGTCACCATATAACTTGTCATTTGAGCTGGGCTTTGAGAGTGAAAGAAGACACTAATAGAACACGACTAAATACACCCTGGGCAAATAACATAATGATATCCTGGGCAAACAAGGATGTGCCTTTGGCCTGTTTAGTCTTCACAGTGGATGATTCCCATCCACATTCTACAGATAGAGAAACAAGTCCCAGGGGTTGTC
>JAPYYJ010002239.1:0-13096 GCA_028533885.1 Nasua narica | reverse complement strand
ATAAGTCTTGTGAAGAAAGAAGCAACACTTCTCCCATATTGGGAGGCAGCAGTGGAAGGAGCATAAGCTTTATTGTCAAACAGAACTAACTTTAAATCCGAACTCTACCATCTATCAGACCTGTGGTTTTGGACCAACAGCTTCTCTCAGGCTTTCTTCATCTAGAGAAAGAGGATAACAATAGTAACTTCACAGCATATTGTAAAGCATCTAGATAGTGAGCGTCTGGTACAAATCTTTGGTTGGCTACATCTTTAATGTAGATTTTAAAAGGTGCTTCTTCAGTTCAGTTTATATCAGAAGTATTCCAAGCTACTCATCTGCAAAAAGGATACTAGCTGAGGATATGTGAGACATAATCCAGAAATACCCACATTCCTCTTGGGCATTTACTTGCCTGTTTAAAATACACATAAAGGAGACTTCTTTAGTGCAGGTAAAGCTGCCAGTGCTGACAACAGTCAGAGACATCAGTAGGCCAGCCAAGGTCATGCCTGGGCATCCAGGGAGTATGGAAGAAGGTCAAAGTGGGTACATTTCTCTTTGGAATTATCCACCCACCAGCCTCCACTTGCCAAAAGAAAGTGTCATGCAATGTTATACTGATGCTAAGGGTCGTATAATTTAACATTGATTTCTTGTGTGTGAGAATGTGAAAGGTTAATGGGTTTTTATTGGTAATACCAGGATTCACAAACAGAAAATGCACTCAGATACAGCCGGTATTGTGCCTTTTGGAGATCGACCAGAATCTGGGAAATTGAATAAGGATACATTTATCCAGTTAATGAAAGCCATGGATGACTTGGACAATATTAATAATATGCCAGAAGGCTTGGAGCCCTCAGTCTGGGATCATTTCTGCATGACCAGACGAGCGAAAGTGGAAAATGAACAGAAAGTATATAGTAACATTTTATACTATTCCATTTCCATTTCATTTCATTTCACTTAGTGTACTAATATCAGATATGTAGTTTATAGTGATCAATGCTTCCAGAAATGCTAATTATTTAGGTTTTCCTGCCAGGGTAATAGTTAGCAATGTTAGTAATAATAACGATGAGATAAAATATTAACCTTAATGGTATTGAGGGCTAAGTATAAGTGTATATTTATAAGCCCACATTGTCCAAAACGGTTGTCCCTAGCCACATGTGGTTATTGTTTACTTAAAATAATGTGGCCAGTCCTGATTGAGACATGTTGTAAGTAGAAAATATACATAGATTTAGCAGTCTTAGTATGAAAAAGGAATGGAAAATGTCTCAATATTTTTTTATATTCATTACATTTGAAATGATGTTTGGGATATACTGTATTAAATAAAATATATTAGTGAAATTAATTCCACCTGTTCATTTCACTTTTTATGACGTGACTCCTGCAAAATTGAAAATTAAACATGTGGCTCACATTTATGGCTCACATTGTATTTCTCTTGGGCAGCACTGTCATAGACACAACTTCCTTTCTTTCTGCCCTGGTCCTGAGTTGTCCTTATCCCTTTTTGCACAGATTCAAATATATTTCACTGAATCTACTTTATATTTGTTAGAGTATTTTTTTTAATGTGGCAAAGGTAATAATTTGAGAATATATTAATTGGGAAAAGATTCCTTCCTTTTGCTGTTCTTTGACCACCCTCTGCCTCCCCTCCCCGAAGTTCCCTAAATTCATTGCCACAAACATCAGACTGGCATATTTTTGCTGAGGAATCTATGATTTTATCATTTTATCTGAGATGACGAGAACAAATTTCAAAATAAGACATAAGGAAGATTATAGTTTCTTGCATATTTAATTTTTGGTGAGAAACAAATTAATATTTTTCAAAATATTCACAGAATGTGCCATGTAATTTTAGGTACCTTATATTACATAATGGCAGGGATTTAAATTTTACTACTCTCCTAGAAAAATGGGCTTGTTGAGGCTTTGTAACTAAATAAAACATCTATGTTTTCTTAAGTTTTTAAAAATTAGTTTGCCTTTACCTCCCAAGCCCCATATGCTCTAAGATGTTTGTGGTTTTCTTCTTTTAGGTAAAGCAGAAAGCGGCTGGCTTAATGGAAATGATGACTTTCCTCCGGAGGAGAACAGAAGATGATGAGAAGTTGCAACAGGAAATTGAAAAAGTGTTCCACGAACTCGTGGTGTAATTTGAACTTTTCATTCATGTTCATTTACACAGAGTCTAAGCTAGGGCTAAGTTCGTGTTGTCATGTTGTCGCTGCACAGACTAATCTCTTGCTGGGCTTTATAAATTCTTCTTGAAAAAGTACATTTTGTAACAAAAGACCTTACTTGAGAATGGAACTTACCTATAGGTTCCATTGCTCTTATTCGAAAGAGGCAAGTTTGGGGAAAACTTTAGTATTTTTTAACCTGCTCCTTCCACATAAATATAATACAAAGAATTTGTCTCTGCTAGTCAGCACTTTTGGGCTCAAGCCACACAAGCAAACTCTGTGGAAAATTAGGCAGATATCCAAGAAATTCCCATGTAGGCAACTAACCAGCTAATATCTTTTTCTTTAAGAGAGCTTGTACTTTGCTGAGTGACTGGGATACTGTGAAGTGAAGTCTTGCTGCCCTTTTTCCATATTTGCAGCCACTTTGATAAATTCTTCTCTGGTGTCCCCAAATTCATCATTATACATCATCCTGAGATTTAGGCTCTAAGGAGGAATGGGACATAGTCAGAAATAGATATAAGTAGCATACAGATTAAACACTGTTAATAAAATATCAGAAGTCAATATATAAAGTCAGAACTTTAATAGATAAGCTATTTGGTAGCATTCCAATTTTTCCCACTTACAACCAAAGTTATATTAATATTTTCTTAATCATAAAGTAAAACTTTGTGAATGCATTTCTGTCCATGCTGTTCTTTGAGCAGCCCAAGTGTAATTCCATATCAACAAGATGAGGTATCATAGAGACCGCCAAGAAAGCTCACCATCAGGAAAAGATATTCTGCATTAACCTGCAGCAGGTTTTCCTTCATCTTAAGTTTGAAATTCAAGCTGAAAATTAAGTTCGAATTTTATGTTCTCAGATGATAGATGAAATTTGAAATATAAGTATATTACAACTACTTATTTGAAGTCTTCTCAATGTAGATTGCAGGAAGAGAAAGTGAGATTCCAATTGAATTTGACAATCCAAGTTCTCCTTAAACAAGGACAAGTGGAGCTGGAAAATTTTCAGTTATTGCTGGAGTATCCTGATGCAATTCTTATCAACAAGAGCATAATTGAAGATTTGAATTCTGTGATTCGGGTAATTATCATTTTTTAAGAAAAAAGCCAACATATAGCCTGCTGTACCAAATTTGTTCATTATTCTTCCATTTCCATGATAAATCATTTTCATTCAATTAAATCAGTGGTTCCTAACTCTGGCTGTACATTAGAATCACCTGAAGAACTTTACAAATGTGTCCAGGCCCCACCCTGAGGCATGGTATTTTTTAAAAGCCTCCCAGATGATTCTTTTTTTTTTTTTTCTCCCAGATGATAAGGTATAAGAAGTTCAGCACTACAGAGTTAAATGTTCCTTCTAATGTGCCATCATTTTGTTAAGCTCAATCTAATTATCTAATGATAATTTTAGATGAGATTAGATCACTGATTTCAGACCTTGCATATTTTCTAATATAAGCATTTAATGTTATAAATTTGTCTCTAAGCATGATTATAGCTGTATTATGCAAATTTTGATATTTTGTGTTTTCATTTTCTTTCCATTTAAATATTTTCTAATTTCCATGTAACTTCCTTTTTGATTTATGGGCTATTTAGAAATGTTATTTAATTTCCAAATATTTGGGGATTTTGTACTATTTGGGAATTATGTGCTAGTGTTGCGATACATTTTACTTTTACAAATACTCTAAACCCACAAAATACTGCCATCATTTTTGCTTTAGATAATTATCTTTTAGAGTGATGAAAAATAAGAAGAAAGCATTTTCAATTTCCTTTCATTTTCACTATTTCAAGAGATCTTTGTGTGGATTAAAGTGTCTGTCTAATACCGTATATCGTCTGCTTAAAGAACTTCTTTTAACTGAATTGCAAGTTTGCCTGTATTGAATTCTCTTAAGTTTTTCTTTGTCTGAAATTGTCTTTGATCCACCTTCATTGTTTTGATAGTTTGCTAGGTTCCCTGGATTGGCAGCTTTTTTCTCTCTTTTCCTCATCCTTTTCACTTTAAATATGTTCATTTTCTTCTGACTTACGGAGTTTCTGACAAGAAGTCTACTATATATTTTTAAATCTCTGTCTTCCTCTTATTGTACTATGTCTTCCTTTGGACATTTCTCTTTATTTTGGTTTTCAGCAGTTCAAACATATGCTTAGGAGTGTGTGTATGAGTATACAATCTTTTTAATATACTGTTGAATTTGGTTTGCTATATTTATTGAGGACTTATGCATCTATTTTCATCAGGGATATGAGCTTATAATTTTCTTTTCTTGTGGTGTCCTTGTCTGGCTTTGACATCAGGGCAACGCTAGTCTTGTAGTATGAGTTTGGAAGTGTTCTTTCCTCTTATATTTCTTTAAGGAGTTTGAGAAGGATTGGTGTTAATTCTTCTTTGAATATTTGGTAGATTTCAACAGTGAAGACTTCTGGTCTTGGACTTTTTATTTTGTTGGGAAGTTTTTTATTCTTATTCAATCTTTAGTTAGTATATTTTATTCAGATTTTCTGTTATTCTTTGAGTCAGTTTTTGTGGTTTGTGTGTTTCTAGAATGTTTTTGTTTCACCTAGGTTTATCTAATTTGTTAGCATACAATTGTCCATAATATTCCGTTATAATCTTACTAAATTTTGTAAGGTTAGTAGTAATGTCCTTGATTTTATTTCTGATTTTAGCAAATTGAGTCTTTTCTTCTTTTTCTGATTCTAGCTGAAGGTTTGTCAATTTTGACTTCAAATATTTTGGTTTCATTCATTCTCTCTGTTCTTCTCCTATTTTCTATTTCATTTATCTCTAATCTTCTATCTCCTTCCTTCTACTGGCTTTGAGTTAAGCTTGGTCTTCTTTTGATGATCCTATAATGTATAAAATTAGATTATTGGCTTCAGATCCTCTTCCTTTTTTAACATAGGTGCTTATAGCTATAGGTTTCCCTCTGAATACTGGTTTTGATGCATCTCATAAGTTTTGGTATATTATGTTTTCATTTTCATTCATTTCAAAGTATTTTCTAGTATCCTTCGTGATTTATTCTTTGACCTATTATTTAAAAATGTGTCATTTAATTCTACATATTTGTGAACATTCTTCTTTTCTTTCTGTTATTGATTTCTAGTTTCATTACCTTGTGGTCAGAACAAATGTTTTATATGATTTCAATCTTCTAAAATTTATTAGGATTCATTTTATGACCTAACATAAATAACATAGGTCATTTATGACTTAACATATGGTCTATACTTGAGAATGTTCCATTCGCAATTGCAAGTAATGTGTATTCTGCTATTATTGAGAGGTCTGTTCTATATATGTCTTTTAGGTCTAATTAGTTTATAGTGTTGTTTAAATCCTCTATTACCTTATTGGTATTCTGTATACTTGTTCTATTCATTATTGAAAGTGGGATGGTGAAATCTCCAATTACCATTATGCAACCATTTCTCCTTCAATTCTATTGGTTTTTGCTTCATATATTTGGGGGCTCTGTTTTTAGTGCATATGTGTTTATATTGCTATATCTTCTTGAAGCATTGGCTTCTTATCAGCAAATAATGTACTTGTGTGATATTAGTATAGCCACCCCAGCTGTCTTTTGATTGCAATTTGCACAGATGGTATCTTTCCATCCTTTCATTTTCAAGCTATTTGTTTCACTGAATCTAAAGTGAATTTCTTCTAGACAGAATATCATTGGATCATTTTTTTAATCCATTGTGCCTCTCTCTGCCTTTTACTTATAGAGTTTAATCCATTTACATTTGAAGTAATTGCTAGTAAAAAAAAAAGGACTTTACTCTTTTGTTATTTGTTTTCTACCATATTTTCTGGTTCCTCAATCCCTCCATTATTGTCTTGTTTTATATATAGTTGATTTTTTTTTTTTTTTTTGCAGAGTACCATTTTGATCCCCTTGTCTTTTACTTTCTTATATACATTTTAGTTGTTTTCTTAGTGGTTACCATGGGAATTATAATTCACATCTTGGTTTTATAACAAACTAATTCAAATTAGCACCAACTTAGTTTCACTAGTATATAAAACTACTCCAGCACAATTCTGTCCCTCCCCTTTTCTGTTGTTATTGTCACAAATTACATCTTTATTTATTATGTGTTCATTAACATAGATTTATTATTACTGTTTGGTGCATTTTTCTTTTATATCATAGAGGAAAAAAGAGTACTTACAAAGAATACAATAATACTGACTTTTATATCTACCTATGCATTTGCATTTTTAATTTAGGTTTTGTTTTTTTTTACATTTCTTCTTATGACTTTGAGTTACTGTCTAGTGCCTTTTGATTTCAGATTAAAGGACTCCCTTTAGCATTTCTGATACAGCAGGTCTACTAATGAGGAATTCTTTTTTTTTTCTTTTAAGATTTTATTTATTTACTTGACAGAGACAGAGATCACAAGTAGGCAGAGACACAGGCAGAGAGAGAGAGGGGGAAGCAGGCTCCCCGCTGGGCAGAGAGCCCAATGCAGGGCTCAATCCCAGGACCCTGAGATTATGACCCGAGCCCAAGGCAGAGGCTTTAATCCACTGAGCCACCCAGGTGCCCCCAATGAGGAATTCTATCAGATTTATTTTCTGAGTATCTTAAATTCTCCTTCATATTTTGTTGTTAGTATAAATGCAAAAATCATTATCAAAAATGCTGATGGATTCAATATGTATGGAAAGAGAAGGATCAAGAATAAATCCCAAAATGTTGGCTTTTGAGCAACTTGAGTAGATAATAATGTCATTAACTGACACAAGAACAACTAGGGGTATGTAGCTTTGATTGGGACATAAAATGAAGAGTTTTGGGCTTTGTTAAATTTGAGATGCACATAAAACATTCTAATGGAGGGGCACCTGGGTAGCTTGAGCTCTTGATTTTGGCTCAGGTCATGATCTCAGGGTCATGGGATCGAGCCCCAGTCTGGCTCCTTGCTCAGTGAAGAGTCTGCTGAAGATTCTCTTTCTCCATTTCACTCTGTCCCTTCCCCCTCCCATGCATGCTCTTGTTCTCTTTTTCTCTCTCAAATAAATAAATAATTTTTTTAAAAAGCCATTCCAATGGAAACATCAACTGGACAGAATTTAGAGCTGAGTTATAAATGTAGGAATATTCTTTATATAGATCACATACAGATAACTACATATGGATTATTAAATATAAATATTTACATATGGATAATTTAGGCCATGAACATGCTTAAGACCACCTAGGAATGGGACTTTGGCCAATGCCCAAACTCCAACTCTGATAGATCTAGCAGAGAAGGAGTCAGGTAATAAAACTGAGGAGTTGCCAATGAAGGAGGAAACCTGAAAACTCAGAGAAATGGTTTCAAGGACAAGGGACTCATGCACTATATCAGTTACTTGACAAGAGAGGTCTCAGTGGCAAGTTGCGGTAGAAGGTCAATTGTCTGTGGTTGAAGAAATAACATGAAGTGAGGTTGTAGAGATGGTGACTATAAATAAATCTTAGGGAAAAAAAGTTAACCGAAAGGAGAGCAGAAAGATGTGGTAGCTCTATAGCAGTATTCCCTAACGTTGGTACTACTGACATTTTGGGCCAGATGATTATTTGTTGTGGAAAGAAGTCCTGTGTATTGCATAAAGTTTAGTAGATCCCTGGCATCTACTCTCTAGATGCCAGTAGCAACACCTCCTTCCAGTTGTGTCAGCCAAAAATTTCTGCAAACATAATCTTAATTTCCTATGGTAGTGTAATATTTCCAACATTTGAGAAACGCTACCCTAGAGAAATGCTTAAACTTAGGATACAAGATCCCCTGAGGGTATAATTGTGGGATTTGGGTGTCTACGTGAGATGGAGATCATTGAAAGTGAGTAATTCAAGGAATTGAGAGGCCAAGCAGTGATCAGAAGATGGATATAATTTTTAGAAAGAGTAGCAGGTGGTATGGTATAATATATTGGCATGAACTTCAAAAAGATAAGTTTTTGAAGAAGAAAGATATAAAATGGTAACTGATGGAACTCATAAAATTTATTTTAGAGACATAAGAGTTTCACTATTAGCAATCTGGGAGAACAACTTCATGAAAATATTCCTGAACTTCACGTAGGCAAATTTGAAGTGAAGTGCAAAATATCTGGGTGTTTAATATATTTAATCCACTCGATTTTATTTAATATTTAAAATTTTTTTGCTTTTCCACTACCAAACAGAGCCTGTTGTGCCTAGCTGCATTAAACTACAGTCCTTTGTCTAAGTGTCAGGAAGCAGGGTAGAGAGTAGGGGTACAAACACATATAGACCAGTATATTGGTGATGGCAAAAAGAGTTCCTGCTTAATTATTGACATATAAAGTAAATTGGCTATGCTATTCAGATGTATTTTATAATCCTTTCTGTTTTGGCCTATCAGCTTTTAAGTGATCAGTAATTTTTTAGTATCTGCTACATTTTTAAAAAGAAGATAGAGGGGCACCTAGGTGACCAGTCTGACTGATCATTTCAGCTCAGGGTCATGAAATCCAACTTTGAGTGGGGGCTCCATGCTGGCCATGAAGCCTGCTTAAGATCCTCTCTCCCTCTCCCTCTGCTCTCCCCCCACTCATGCATGCACTCTTTCTCCTCAAAAAAAAAAAAAAAATAATAATAATAATAATAATAATAATAACTTTTTTAAAAAGATAGAATTACTTCCGTGATCCAAGTGTTTTCTAAGAATACCATTCAGCTTCAGATATTCTGTATTCTGTATGCAGAGTCCTATGAATATCAAAATGTACTTTTTTTTTCCTAAGACTCAAGGACAAAAGAAAGTTGCTAGCATGATGGAAAGTAAAGATGTCCACAAAGGAATATTTCAGATTGAGTGGGAACATAAGAAAATGGAGATGGAGATGGAAGATCTAAATCAGAGGGCTTGGGACATTCAGATGCTGTTTTTTTCAAGAGATCGTCAAAAGGTAAGTTCTCCCTGCCTCCCTATATAATTTTAATTTCATTCATTAATGTATTCATTCATTCAAAGTGTTTAATAAGACGCCTCTGTAGTATCAAGCACATTCTAAGTGAGTAGTTTTTCACAATGTGTCTACGAATTCTTTGTCTTCTGAGGATTTCCTAATTGTCAAATCCAGTGGCCTGTCCCCCAGTCATCATCCCTCAACTCTTGGTGGCATTTGACCATCGTAATCGCCCACCCCTCTAGCTTTTCTCAATCCTGTTTTCTGCTGTTTTTCTTCCAACATGTCAGGCCACTGGATGTCTGCCTCTTTTACTGAATTCTCTTTTGCTTCTAACCCCCCTTTTTCTTTTAAGATTTATTTATTTATTTGAGAGAGAGAGCACAAGTAGGAGGGGTAGAGGGAGAGGAAGAGAGAATCTCAAGCAAACTGCCCTGAGTGGGGAGCCCCACTCGGGGCTTAATTTCACAACCCAGAGATCATGACCTGAGCCTAAACCAAGAGTCAGATGTTCAACCAATTATGCCACCCAGGCGCCCTCTCACTCTTAAATATAACTATTCTTTATGAGCTTGCCTTTTGCTCTGTTTCCTTTCCATGCCCTCTCCTTTAATGATCTTGATTTTTCTAACTTCAGTGATCACTTCTAAAAGACCGATCCAAATTCTCTGTTCCTGATCTCCCTCAAGCTCTGTTTCTACTTTCCCTCTTCCCCACAGCAACCCTTCCTAATGTGCTTATTTCTGTTCTTTTCAATCACTTACTCAGGCTTATAGTTGTGGTCATCTTTGATTCCCCTCTCCCCTGTCTTCCAAGTCTTGCCTAGTTTATCTGCTTATTCCCTCATTCTTTGTCCCCACCGCTGTTAGCCTGGCTCAGTTTTTCTTTTCCATGATTTAGACTATTGTATAATAATCCAACTGAGTGGCTGGCTTAGTTGGAATAACATGCAACTCTTGATCTCAGGGTCGTAAGTTCAAGCCCCATGTTAGGTGTAGAGATTACTAAAAAAAAAAAAATAAACAAACTTTAAAAAAAAATCTGCTAGCTGGTCTCTTGACCTTTGGGCTTTCTTACCTAATCTATACTATATGTTGCTGTCAGGTTAATATTGCTGTTCAGCTCTAATAACCTTACTACTCTGCTCAAACATTTTAAACTGCAACTTACCTGGCAAATGAATTATGAAATCTTTAGGTGGATGATCTGTATCCTTCAACCTACCTTTTCAAATTCACTCCCACTGTTCCTCTTACACATTAGTATTCTCAAAACAAACTGATTAATATTTTCTCAGATTTTACCTCTCTGCCCTTTGTTCATTACTGGTTCTTCAACCTGAAATCTCTTCCCTCACATTTTTCACATTCCGAATCTATTCTTCAAGGTCTAGTTTAAATGCCACCTGCTCTAAAAGCCTCTGAATTTTCCTAATCCAGAAAAACCACATCCTTTTCCAAACCACCTTTGAATTTCCATGTAACTTTACATATTTTCTGGCAACTAATCATATCTACATGCTCTTTTTTTTTGAAAGCTAAAGTCATGTTATCTATCTTTGTATCTCCCTTAGTATCTTTAACTGGAACACTATTAATATAGGGCTCGAATGAGACACATAATAAATATTTGGTGAGTTGAATAAATGAGAAAATTAACTCTAGGCATTTGTAATTACTAATATACAAGTAACTGTATCAATAGCTAAATACAAGTAAACATTATGGCATGAAAGTCAAATCAATCTTAGATAATTTTTTATGAAAATGGTAACTTTAAAAACTAAGAATTTTATAAAGTTATCTATTGAAAGAATAAAATATTCTTACATATTTTGTGGCGTCTTTTTCTTCTCCAAGTACCTAAATGAACCAAACTATGAGACTCTGATTGCCATTCAGATTGGAATAATGGAGCAAACCATTGCTGTTTTAGAGAAGGTAGGTCTCAAAGATATTGTTCATTATAATCCCAACAGTTGTGAATTATTTGAACAAAGTAATAGTATTCCGAGTCATGAATTCAGACAGAACCTAATAAAATCGTGGTCCACTATTTTGCAACCATAACAAGTATGGTAGACTGAAGTACTTCTTTTAATATTAGAATTAACCCCAAATATCTGAGTGGACATGAATTTCTAATTTTACATTGTTGTGATTTATTTAACAGAAGTGTTGATAGTCTTTCCTGGGCTTTGTAAAGCCTTTGTTTTTTCATAACAGCTGAAGAAATGCTCAGTTTAGCTTGTATAGCATATATAACATGGAAACAGTAATCTCAAGGCTTTGTATTTTTTAATCTCTCATTTTTAAGAATACACGAGATTTTTTCTAAAATGTCATATTAAAACACCATTCTATCTTTAAACAATTTAGTTAACTACTATGTTCAGGCATTATGTTAGGCAATAGGGGTGTGGGGATAAGATGATATCTTGATGATAATGAATTTAAATTTTAAAAATGCCTTTGTAAAATACTTTTTTTCAAAATTATTTTTGTGGGGTGTCATGGGAACAAAAATTTCAGACCCACAAAAAGAATGTGGAAAACTGCAAAAAACTACTAAAAAAACTGGGAAGGTACAGCAATCAAAAAGATGTAGCAAATTATACTCTAAGCTGCAATTTACGAGAAGAATTGGTGGCTGTCTCAGAGAGAAAAGACATCTGTAATGCAGTGGGTAAGAATATTTTTTCTTTACTCAACTATAGGTCTCTTTGGTGACTAACATAACATAATAAAAAAAAATCATATAAAAAAAAAAGTAATCACTATTCCTGAAATATGGTTAGTAGTTACAAAGCTACCAGCATTTCTTCCACATGTTTGATTCTGAATTCTGTTTCTATATTTGAAAGTACAGATAATAATCCAACTAATTCTTTTCTTCATTTTTGGGGTAGGGTCTAAACTGACTTGTGAAAAGATTGCCAAAGAACGATATGAAAACATGATGCAACAACAAAAGCTAACAAATATTGCAAAACAACAAGCTGAACAGATTTCAATACTGCAGGCTGAAGTTGAACGATTAAGGATGAAAACATTTCCTGCTCTTGTTCAAATATAAAAATGCTGGTGGGAAACACAGGCAGTCAGTCATTTAAAAAATAATTTCATCTTATTAAAATGATTTCTTTTTCTCCCATATCAGGAAATTTAAGTGGAGCTGTTTCTTAGTTGCATATTTTTAATAGCAATTATTGAATTTTAACCTTAATCATTATAAAAAGGTTTGTCTTTCATGAGTGTATAAAATATCATGAACTGTTTTCATTCAAGAATGAACTAAAAATATTCTAGATGTATTTTACTCTTTTACTCATTTAGTCTTAGTTTTTGTCATAAATGACAAAAAATTCTTCACCACTCCTGGCATTTCTAATTTTATAAAATTACCGGAAAACTTATGAGTTAATGGATGATTTTTATCTTTTTCTGTATTTCCCAAGTTTTCTTTAGCAGAAAAAATATAATCAGAAAAAAAATTTCTCAGAACATTTAGAATTATTTCCAATTCTAGCAATGAGAACAAAGTGAACTGTTTCCTTTTACCAAGCTTTAAATCATTTGAAAAGTACAACATATTTTTTCTGCATAAACATAACAGTCTTCTACATTGCATATTCTTTGTAATACATGATGATAATTAAATAATGAGAAGATTAAATACTCAGAAAACTGTTTCCTCCTTCAGTAGCCTGTGAACTGCTACATTCCAAGATGATACCATTGGCATCATTGACCACAGTCTCCACAATCTTTCCACATGTCATGGTCTCATTCTTCTGAAATTGGTGAATTAAATGTTAAGTGTAATCTGCAACAGCATATTCAATGTGCATAGGCACAGGTAAAACAAGAGAGCTATTATCATAAAACCTTCTATTTAGAAAAAAATCTTTAAGAGATTTAAAATATTCTAGAGACTGCTG
>JAPYYJ010002238.1:0-13097 GCA_028533885.1 Nasua narica | reverse complement strand
TTTGCCTGGGTGGAGTTACACTGCCCCTTCCCAGGGGGAAGGCTCAGTGTAAGCTAGTCTTCAGTCTGGCTTTTGTTCCCTGGAGGCTTGCTGCACCTCTTTAGAGGAGCGAAATAAAAATGGCCACGAACCCCATCTCCAGCCCCAGAGCTGAAAGATCACAGTCCCTTCTCTTCAGTAAACCTTCAGGGATAAACTGTCTTCACTTTTGTGTGTGCCAAACCGTACGGACTCCTGCAGTGCATGCACACTCTGACCCTCGTAGGGGAAGGCAGAGAGTCGCCTGGTACTTTCCTTTACAGGGCCCCCTGCCTTGAGAGCTTTTGTCTGGTCATGAGTGTACCTGCTCCACTCCTCCTGAGGGATAGCAGAGGGGCCCCACATTCCAGTTGTCTGCAGGGTCCCCAGGTGGAGAGCCATCGCAGATCAGGCCCCGGGTCTCGGTTTATGGCAAATTGAGCTGAGAACCCCCTTCTGGGCTTGCTGACCATCACCAGTTTTCCCATTCCACTTCCTGGGAACTCCACTGGCTCAGGCACCCCCGTTAATTCTGTAACCCCAGGGATCCTGGGACTACACAGTCCCATCTAGAATTCTGCCTGTTTCTATCTGAGAACCTTTCAGGCAGGGATGTCTCTCATTGGAGCAGATTTCTAAGGGTTCCAATTTTGCCTTCCCAGGGTATATCACTTTCTTTATATATATACATGTATGTATATATATAAAGATTTTATTTATTTATTTGAGAGACAGAGAAAGTGAGAGAGAGCATGAGAGGAGAGACGGTTAGAGGAAGAAGCAGACTCCCCGTGGAGCTGGGAGCCCGATGTGGGACTGGATCCTGGAACTCAAGGATCATGACCTGAGCCGAAGGCAGTTGCTCAACCGACTGAGCCACCCAGGCGCCCTATATCACTTTCAAGTAGCCGGCTTACTGAGGATCCCTGCTCCACTGTTTATCTTCTGATATCTCCTCTCAGATTCACTCTCTGCATCTCCTACCTTGCAGAAAGTGGTCACTTTTTTGTTTGTAGACTTTCAGATACTGTTTTCTTACATCTCAGGTTGAATTCATGGATGTTCAGAATGATTTGGTAGTTATCTAGCTAAGTTCAAGGGACCAGATGAAATGAGGTCCCCTTCTCTTCTGCTATCTTGCCTCCTCCAGTACCTACTCTTTTGATTACAAAGCTTTGTAATATAACTTGAAGTCTGGAATTGTGATGCCTCCAGCTTTGGTTTTCTTTTTCAATTTGGCTTTGGCTATTTGAAATCTTTTGTGGTTTCATACAAATTTAAGGATTGTTTGTTCTAATTCTGTGAAAAATGCTGTTGGTGTTTTTCATAGGAATTGCATTAAATGTGTAGATTGCTCGGGGTAGTACAGACATTTTAACATTTGTTCTTCCAATTCATAGCATGGAATGTCCTTCTGTTTCCTCGTGTCATCTTTAATTTCTTTCAACACTGTTTCATAGTTTTCAGAGTATAGGTCTTTTACTTCTTTGGTTAGGTTTATTCCTAGGTGTCTTACTATTTTTGGTGCAATTGTACCTTTCCAAGTTTCAAATGCACATTAATTTTTCAATTAATCTTAGATTTTATTTTTTAAAAAATGTATGTATGTATGTATGTATGTATTTGAGAAAGAGAGAGAGAGAGAAAGAGAGGGATAAGGAGCAGAGAGGGAGGAGGAAGAGAATTCCAAGCACACTCCCTACTGAATGTATAACGCAACATGGGACTCAATCCCATGACCCTGAGATCATGACCTGAGTCAAAATCAAGAGTCAGACACTTAATCGACTAAGCCACCAAGGCATCCCAATTAATATTTGCTTTTAAAAGCAATTTCTATATTTTCTCTATATTCTCTACTTTCAAAGTTTATAGTCGATGGATATCAAACTTCTGAACTTAACAGGCCTGTGTTGTAATATTTCGTTTGGTAATATTTATTGGGATCAATTTAGAAATGTAAACACGGATGAGAACTTTAAGTTATGCAATATCCATTAGACTGACATTGAAATGTAGTTTAGAGCCAAAATAAATGCAAATAATAACTGAAACAATTAAAAAAGATATCTACAAATTTATTGACATTTATAGATATCTATTAATACAGAAGTATTACTTAAGGTAAGAAGATGATCCTAAAGATATGAGCTTAATTCCTATCATACTTAAGTTTTAGATTTCTGGTTATACAGACTAAAAATAGTGTTCAGTATTCTCATCATAGTTTCAAATTAGAGTCCTGACCAGTACCTGTTCCATCATTATAAATTCCCAATCAGCCACAAAGGAAACTTCCACATTTTGCTCAGAAAGTAAGAGAAATTCCTATGGGAAGATAAAATTAAACTCTGGGATATTTAGTACTAATTATAAAAATGGTTTATAACTTCTAGTTATTAAAAGAAAATAAGTCCTAGGGATGAAATGGACAGCCTATAGTTAAAAATACTGAATTATATATATTTGAAAGTTCCTAAGAGAACAGATCTTAAAAGTTTCCATCAGAAGAAAAAAAAATTGTAACTATGTGTGGTCATAAATGATAACAAGACTTATTGTAGTGATCCTTTCTCAATATATGCTAATCATTAGTACAACATAACTAATCATTACGTTGTACATCCGAAACCAACATAATGTTATATATCAGTTATATTTCAATAAAAAAGAAAAAAAAGGATTAAATAAGTAAAAAAAAAACCCTTAATATTGCTTTTTTTGTGTGTTAGGTTTAAAAATAACTGCTTTATATTTTGTATTTTACACACCTGTAATGTTTATGAGATTTGGCATATTATTGAATAATGTAAATTAGAGTTGTTATTCTAATTTGAAATGTGCAATATATAATTGATTTAGTTCTATGATTTTGAATTAAACATTACTAATTTTATTAAGAAGATAAGTACACTTTAAAAAACCTCAAGCATCACTGTCTTTAAGTTTACTTGTTGCAATAATAAGAAATAATTATTTTTATAAAGTCTTATATATTAATCAGCAAAGATGAAATAAAATCTATTATATTTTAGAAGCAGCCTAAAAGATAATCTATATGAATTATACTCCACCAAATTTATTATTTTAGATATTTTATATGAAATAAGTGTTATAAGTTGATTACAGAGATAATTAAGATTTTTGCATTGGTGATTTAATTATCAAATCTTATTTTTAAGACCATGGTTACATCTTTGTATTCTTTCTGATATGATGGATGACAGAACTGTGTATGAGAGCTATTATAATTCACTGAAACCAATATAATTTTGAGAATGAATTGAGAATTGCTTTCATTTTAAAATTTAGCCACATAAGTGGAAGACTTGACACAAAAAAGTTCAAGTGAGGGGCACCTGCGTGGTTCAGTTGGTTAAGCATCTGACTCTTTTTTTTTTTTCTTTGTTTTAAAGATTTTATTTATTTATTTGAGAGAGAGGGAGAGAGAGGAGGAGGTCAGATGGAGAAGCAGACTCCCCGCTGAGGAGGGAGCCCGATGTGGGACTCGATCCAGGGACTCGATCCAGGGACTTGATCCAGGGACTCCAGGATCATGACCTGAGCCGAAGGCAGTTGCTTAACAACTGAGCCACCCAGGCTCCCAAGCATCTGACTCTTGATTTTGGCCTATGATCTCAGTGTCATGAGAGAGATCTTGGCACTGACTCTACGGTCAGCACTGAGTCTGCTTGTCCCTCTCCCTTTGCTCCTTCCCCCACTCATGCTGACTCATGCATGTCTCTCTCAGATAACTAAAGAAATAAAGTATTTTAAAAAAAAGTTCAAGTGAAAAGCGCTTATATCAATATCTCTTGCCAAACTAAAAGAATGATAAAATAAGAATATAAGATATATATTATCATATAAGAACATATAAATATAATAGATTAAGGGATGGAATAGATTAGTTACGGGTGTATACCAGGAATGTTGTGTACATTTTGGTGTAACATTTTCTAGCTATTTTTGAAAAGCTAAATCACAGAAAATAATAACCAGACTACTGAGTGTTGTTACATATATTATAAGAGGAATGGGACGAGTGGGATTACCAGATGTTTATTCTAGCAATTATCTTATTCATTATGAGTTAAGAGAGTTATTATTAGATATTTGCATACTTCTTACGTGTACAAAGCTTTCTATATTAGTATAGTGGGAAAAATTTGATCAGAAAAATAAAATACAGGTGACAGATTTTCACAACACAATGAATAATTACAACAGGATAAATTATCTAACAATGGATACTAGACAGTAAATTTTAAGTATCTCTGTATATCTAAATTTATGTCATCATCATCATCATTTATAAGTTAATTTCAGAAATGAAATTTTTAAATAAAGATTTTTATGTATTTATTTGAGAGAGAGCTAGAGAGAGAGAGTGAATGAGAGAGCAAGAGGGGAGAGGCAGAGGCAGAGGGAGAGGCAGACTCCCTTCTGAGCAGGGAGCCTGATGTCGGACTCCATCCCAGACCCTGAGACCATAACCTAAGCTGAAGGCAGATGCTTAACCAACTGAGGTGCCCAGGTGCCTCCAGAAATGAAATTCTTGAATTCAAATTTCCTTCCATTATATTCTCTAACATCTCAATGGATTCAAGGTTTAAATGTGTCACATAACTGAAGAAAAGCACGGTATGTTCCCTTTGGTCAAAATAGTTCAGGTGTGCATGTGGCCTACCTAAATGGACCTCTGTTTGGATATTAGTTTAGCATCTGAGATATATACTCTCTTATTCTGTCTCTATTCTGTCCTTCCCTCTCAATATCTATTTTAGTTCCCAGCTTCTTCGCTTGGTTCTCTGGTCCCCTTTGCATTCATGACAAATAAGCCAATCTAAACATAAATTTCACCTTACTCCTAACTAATTGTTTGGCTTTTTCCATTTTACTAGATCACTTGTCTGTCTACATCTACCCTTTCCCTATCTATCATTCACTTTCCATTTGATATGTTATCACATTAGTCAAATAATTCAATTTGTTTACAAAACCAACCCTGTGACAGGACACAACTTTTATATCTTGCTGAAAGGAGTATGATTCATTTGTTCAGATGTTACAAGGAATCAATGTGTTGCTCAATTCTTAAAATATCTCATTCATGAATTCATAAGTATTTACTGAGAATACTTTATTATACAGTCACAGTTCTGTATACTGAATATATAGCAGTATATGAGATAGAGAAACTCCTATTTGTGAAGATGGCAAAGAAAGTCACTCAATTGTATCTTTTAGTGATTTTACTGGAGATCAAAACTGGATAAAGAGTAATGCTTTAGGAAGCTGTTGCAGTTTTTCAGGTGAAATAATTTTAGAGATGTGGAAATGGAAAGAATTGGACAAAATAAGGATTTATTTCGGAGTTAGTATACCATGATTCACTGGAGGTATACATGTAGAAATGAAAGTGAAGAACAAAGGGTGATTCTTATTGATTTGTGTGAGTTTATTATATGTGCCATTTTCTAAGATGTTAAAATGGTGATAACTGGAATTGAGATTTGGGAATCGAGAATACCGCCTTGGCACTCCAATGTTCATTGCAGCATTATTCATAGTAGCCAAGTTATAAAAACAACCTAAGTGTCCATTGATGAATGAATAAAGAAAATGTGATATATATATATATATATATATATATATATATATATATATGTAGTCTGCTTGTCCAAACACTTAAGAAAAGGATATAACTAAAATTATAGGCCTATAGATACTGAAACTATATATATACTATATAGTATATTCAGCCACAAGAAAGGAAGGAAATTCTGCATTTGCAGCAGCATGAATAAATCTGGAGGTCATTATCTCAAGTGAAATAAACCAGACACAGGAAGACAAATACTGCATAATCTCATTTATACATGGAATCTAAAAAAGTAAAACTCATAGAAGTAGAGAGTAGGGTAATAGTTGCCAGAGGTTGAGGGCTGAGGGAAATAGAGAGTTGTTGCTGAATGAGTTTAAAGTTTCAGTTATGCTAGATGAGTAAGTTTTAGAGATCCATTATACAATATAAGGCTTAAACTTAACAACATGACATTGTATACTTAAAAATTCATTAAGGATATTTTGAAATCATGAACTCATAATGGATTTGCCATGTTCTAACGATGTTAAAAAACTTGTAACATTAACTGAAAATTCCCCAGCTGTATGTGTCACTCATACAAAAGCATTTATAAGGCAGGAAAACCAAAATTAATTTCCTATAAGGACTAAAATTGGAAGTGGAATTTTAATACATGGCTATAAAATTTATAAGCTTTTGTGGTCCCCATTTGAAAAAAATATTGGCAATATTTAACCATCCTACAAAAGTGACAAGAAGTTAAAGCACCAAAACATTAATAATGGATATCTAATGGTAGATTATAAACAATTTTTAAGTTTTCTAACATATTTTCAGCATTTTCCAGTTATCTTTTAATGATTATATGCTGCTTTTAAAATAAAAAAGTTATTTTTACTTTTAAATGGAAATATAAAACACCACACTTATCTCATTAAAGTCTATATGGTTTTTGGGTAATAGTACACACAGGTTACCTTGGAAATATTGTAAGTTCCATTCCAGACTTCCATGATAAAGAGAATATCGCAATAAAGTGAATCAAATGACTTTTTTTGTTTCCCAGTGTATATAAAAGTTATGTTCACACTGTACATTAAGCAGGCTATTAAGTCTATTAAACATAGCATTATATTTAAAAAAAATGCATATATCTTAATTAAAAGATACTTTCTTGCTAAAACAAACTAACCCTCATCTGTGCTTTCAGCATGTTATACTCACTGATCATAGATCACCATAATAAATATAATAATAATAAAAAAGGTTGAAATATTGTGAGAATAACCAAAGTGTGGCAGACATACAAAGGGAAAAAATGCTGTTGGAAAATGGCATTGATAGACTTGCTTGATACAGTTACCACAAACTCTCAAATTGTAAAAACCCATATCTGTGAAGTACAATAATGCAAAGCCCCCCAAAACACCTGTACATTAATAGAAATATGGACACAGTACTATGTGAATGGTGACAACACTTCAGTGTTCAAAAGAGATGACCTAAAAGGATGTTCACAGTGGGGGGAGATAAAGTTGAGGAAAGAATTGTAATGATATATTTGTTTAAAAAAATCACTGTTTGTGGCTTGTATTTTTATTTTTATTCGTTTTATAGTTGCTTTATTTAAATGTTCATTTCAGTGTTCACTGGCTTCATTCTTTCAAAGTTTACCAATATAAAATATTTCTCTTGAGTAACGAGAGGGAATTGTAGGGAATAGTTTTACATAAATTTACTAGAATAGTTCTGAATGATCCTTTTCACTTCAGGAATATTTTATTAAAAATTATCTCAAATTTTATTTTATTTTTTTTTCCTGTGGGTGATTTTGTTGCCTTTCTTTTAATAGCCATCACATTTCTTTCCAAAAGACTATGTAAATTATAAAGTCTCTGAATTACAGAGTTGTGTTTTGCTTATATATTATTTTCATTGGTTTTTTTTTTAGATTTTTTATTTATTTGAGATAGAACAGTGAGAGAGAGCATGAGAGGGGAGAAGGTCAGAGGGAGAAGCAGACTCCCCGTGGAGCTGGGAGCCCGATGTGGTACTCAATCCCAGGACTCCAGGATCATGACCTGAGCTGAAGGCAGTTGCTCAACCAACTGAGCCACCCAGGCGCCCCATCTTATATATTATTTTCAGTAAACTTTATTGGGATGATAAGAGTACAAAATTATTCTTGATTAAGTGTTTAGGTACATTATAGTTAACTATATGAAGTGAATTTAATAAATAGAAGAATTACTTTGTAAAGCATTATGTAACTATTTGTTATACTTTACATATTCCTTTGTTAGAGAACATTTATGGAATAGAAAGAATAATTTAAAAATTATTATTTTTTTAGAAAAGGTGTTTTTATTTGTTTTAAAATTTTTTGCTTGTTTTGTAGACCTTGTTTATGTCTATGATAAATTTATATATGAGTATATGATATGAGGCCAATAATACAAAATCTGATTTTGATTCTATTCTACTGGGGCCATGTGATCCACTTTACCATTGGGTGCTTTATGGAACAAGATTCCAAGGTTGTAAAAGGTGGGGACTACCGTTACAATCCCTATTTTGCATATGGCTTTAGGGCCTGTGAGGGTGTATGTATGGCAGGGTGTTAAAGAAATGTAATTTTAGTTACATTGCTTTCTTAAGTGTTCAGACAAGTAGATGAGGTTGGTTATTTAACTTTTTTATTATAAAATAAATAGAAAACATTTTAGGTATTGAGATAAAATGATAATTTAGAGAATATAGAGTTTTAACTTATATAATGGAAAAACTATTCTTTACAAGAAATCAAATTACTTCATTTGCTATCATTAGTGAATTTCTGTTTTTGTAAATGCTAGGTAATAGTAAATAAACGTTAAGCTCTTTTGTACACCAAAATGTCAGCTTACTGGAATAAACTTAAAACACCTTTACAATTAGCAAACGGTTCATGTGTAAGTGATATTAAAGTATCAGAAACCAAATATTATTTATTTATTTGAGAGAGAGAGAGAGTATAAGTAGGGTGCAGGGGTAGATTGAAGGGTCGAAAGAGTCTCAAGCAGACTCTGCACTAAATGCAGAGCCCAATGCAGAGCTCGATGCCAGGACCCTAAGATCACGACCTGAGCTGAAACGAAGAGTTGGCTGCTCAACAGACTGCATCATTCAGGTACTCCCAAAATATTCTTTTATGAGACACAGTGTGTCTCATTTGAACTAATCTCTGAAGACATTAATCTAATATTAAATCTAAATCAATGGCTGATAACTTTTTAGGTAGACTACTAAAGGTGAAATAGTACCTATTAACGTATTTTTACAGTAAATACTATACTTATAAGACATTGGTTCTCTAGTTGTCTCAGACCAAAAAAATTAGAGTGCACAAGTGAAACCTAATTAAAATGACTGAAGCTTTGAAATGATTTGTACAAAAAGAAAGAAAACTAATGATACTCTTTAATATGAAAATAAAAAGAAGTTAAAAATTAGAAGGATTCCATATGGAAATTATAACAAATTTTGTAATATTAATTATATATGTCAGGAAGCCTAAGAAGAGATTTTTCTTTTTTAAATTAAATCAGTAATGATTTGGAAAGAGTGTTTTATAGTTGCTGCTCATTCTTCCTAAAGTGTCATTTATTCTTTAAGTCATAATCAATGGGCTTTTTTTTTTTTTAAGATTTTATTTATTTATTTGACAGGGAGAGATCACAAGGAGGCAGAGAGGCAGGCAGAGAGAGAGAGGGGGAAGCAGGCTCCCTGCTGAGGAGAGAGCTAGAGGCGGGGCTCCATGTGGGTCTCGATCTCAGGACCCTGAGATCATGACCTGAGCTGAAGGCAGGGGCTTAATCCACTGAGCCACCCAGGTGCCCCAATCAATGACCTTCTGACCCTGACTAAACTGTATCCTCAAGAAGGCCAACAGTGACCTCTAATTTATCAAATCCATTGTTTTTACTTTAAGTAGGATTAGACCTGAGCATGTGATACACTTACCTTATTTCCAAATTCAGAGAAGCCAGAGAAACTCTAGGTCATTGTATTGCTTTTATATGCTTGTAATAGTCTCTAGCGAGTGCTTAGTGGTCTGTGTCACCATTTGTGACAGGTAGGCAATTTCCTGAATGAATTTACTAGAATCCAATGAAAAAGATTAACAAAGCACCATTGTAATACTAAGCAAAGTTTCATACTGCTTATAATTTACCTGAGTGGTGTATCCAAATGCTTCTGCTTTTTCTTTGAACCACTCAAGGCCTGTAGTCACAGGGTGCCCTTGATCACAATAAGAATATTATTAGAAGCAAATGGCTGAAAAAAAAGAAGAGAAAAGAGAACACTACTACAATGGATGAAAAAAGAAACTCAAAGATCTTACGTTAGTTGTATCACTTTTTATGTCTATGACTATATTAACATTTTATTGTTGCATTACTTAACAAAGTATCTGGTACAAAATAGGTGTTCTAAATATATTTATTCCTTCAGTTGCCTTCTCTTGGTCAAGATTCCTTAGAAAATAGAACCTTAGGCATGAGTTAAGTACTGATTATTTATTTGGAAGGTCCGATTCCAATTTAGTAAGAGAATGGGATAAAGTAAAACAAAGAAGAAAGGAAAGCAATCAAGGTGATGGGTTACCATATTAGTCATTTGTTCTCTTGTTTTTATTTATTATGATTATTGTCATCATCATTATTATTATTTTTTCAGAGAGAGAATAAGCGGTGGGGAGGGGTAGAGGAAAAGAGAGAATTATTAAGCAGGCTCCACTGTCAGTGCGGAACCTGATGCGGGGCTCGATCTCACAACCCTGAGATCATGCATGACCTAAGCCAAAATCAAGAGTCAGATGCTTAACTAACTGAACCAAACAGGAACTCCTGTTCTCTCTTTGTTTTTAAATGTATAAAATAATAATTTCCTCTTTATGATGACATTTATGTTTTTAAGAAAAACAATAAAATGTTAAACCTAAAGATATAATATCAGTATTTTTCATTGAATAGATGCTTCCATTACTGTTAAATAATTAAAGTATTCCTAAATGACCATCAAAAGGTAGAAGTAAAGGATGGTTGAAGAAAAAAGCCACAAAATTTGTAGTCAGCACACCTGAGTTCTGACTAGTGTTGCCATTTAATTGATTTTAGCCTTAGAAAAATAAAATTTGTGATGTGTCTATCTCACATGATTATCAAGAGGCTGAAATAAGCATTTAGAATTGATTTGAAAAGTAAGAGATATCATCCAAATATAACAACTGTGATGTTTTATTAAGAAAAAATAATTAATATTTTTAAAGGCTTATCATCTACCAATGCTTTTATACACATTACTTCATTTAATCTCTTCAAGAATCCTGCAAGATAATTATCTACTTAAAATAGTCTTAGTGGAATAAATTACACTTACATATTTCCTAGAGTTTTTATCGAAAAAGTAAAAATTTCCACCAATCTTGAGTTCATTTATTCCATAACTTTAGTGGCAGATACTAGATTCTTGTAGTCACTATTGCTCTATTTCTCATTGATATGAAGTAATTTTTGCAAAACTAAATGACTGTCTAGTCTTCTCATAATTTTCATCATTATATTTATAACCGTTTGTTTCATTAGCTCAGATACTAATATAGTTTTAGCTGAGAAATCTATATTCGAGCTCAGCTAAAGTGGTATTTCTAGAAAGTAGGTAATAGAAGTTTTGAAATAACTATTATTTTGCTATTCCTTCATAAATATAATTGAAATGATTATTCTTCAATTGACAAAATCTTTTACCTTACATCCCTTTCAGTCCTGCAGTCCATAATTAATTTACTCCTTCTGGCCTGACAAAGTCAGGAAAGCAAGGGAGAAATTCGTCTGGGAAGTACTGATTGGTGATAATAATAGTAAAAAAAGTTACATTACTATTTCAAGTTTTGTTCTCTTCAGCATCATGCTTACCTTAAAGGATAAGTGTAAGTATGCATGAGCATGTGTGCATGTGTGTGCACACGTATGCAATGTTCTCTTTTATGGTATAATGAAGAAGATGGGAGTGCCATTTGTTTTTCAAACCACAAATCCAACGCCAAAAGTTTTTAAGTCAGCTTTACTGGTCTTTATAACACATCACCAAATAAAAACAGAGTATTTTCAACCAGAGAGAGAAGAAATATTTTATTTATGCTAAGCATAGTAACATTATTTTAAAATAACTTCTGCAAAGTTAATTTCTGTTGTCTATTTATGAGGAGAACTTTCAAAATGGAAAGGAATCAGTTTCATATTTAGAGATGATTATACAAATGACAGAACTTTTTACATTGACTTAATGAATTATATTTATAAGGGCTTGTTTCTTTCCACTCACTTTCTCAAAGACTCTATGAAGTCACCACATTAGCATTCTCTTTTAAAAGGGGTTTGGAATGTGACAAAGGTTACAAATAACAAAGTTTGAAAAAGACCAATTCCTCAAAGACACCAGGGTTAGTCGGTTAAGTGGTTAAGCATCCGCCTTTAGCTCAGGTCATTATCTTAGGGTCCTGGGATCGAGTTCTGGATTTAGCTCCTTGCCTAGTGGGGAGCCTGCTTCTCCCTCCGCTGCTGCTCCCTCTGGCTCTCTCTCTCTCTCTGACAAATAAATAAAATTTAAAAAAAAAAAGACCAATTCCTCTGGGCTGGGGGTGACCTTGCGGGATGAAGCTGCAAGCCAAGGCAGAATCAAACATCAAAGACCAAATGAGCTATCTCATTGTAGGCACACACTGAGTCTAAGGGAAAAAAATTTCAGGACTTAGAGTAAGGTGCTCTGGACAAGATCTGTTTGTTTTCAATATAACCAATGTTCAATTTTAAATAAATCCTAAAAGTGTTAGTTAGCTCAATGCAAAGCTGTGGCAAACAAAGCAGCAGCCAGACCTATAAGATGGTTGTAGGAATGAGTCTGGAAAGAAGGCATTAGCTTTAATTGATAGACTATAGGTCTAGACTTTGCTAGGCACTCAGGATGTAGAGAAAATTCGGACACATAAGATACATAGTTAGAAATAGAATGAGTAGAAAATTGGCCTCTATTATATGATATATAGGGCAAAAGTATATGATATTTTGTATACCAAATACGCCAGCTCTCCTTACACCTTAAAGAACTGGAAAATCAACAACAAATCAAGCCAACCCCACGCACAAGAAGGGAAATAATCAAGGTTAGAGCAGAGATCAATGAGTTAGAAACTAAAGAAACAGTAGAACGCATCAATGAATCCAGAAGTTGGTTTTTTGAAAGAATCAATAAGATTGATAAACCACTGGCCAAACTCATCCAGAAGAAAAGATAGAGGACCTTAATCAACAAAATTATGAATGAAAGGGGAGAGATCATGACTAATCCAAAGGAAATAGAAACAATCATCAAAAATTATTATCAGCAGCTATATGCCAATAAGCTAAACAACCTAGAAGAAATGGATGCATTCCTGGAAACCCATAAT